>JAADVL010000037.1:0-89374 GCA_023334995.1 Pythium sukuiense
ACCCCCCCCCCCCCCCCCAGCAAACGCACTGCGCTCCAGGCGTTCACAACGACGCACAGAGATCCTCGCGCACCATTCGTGGGCGTCCACAACCGTCGAAGCACGAAGAAATCGTGTGCATATCGCCCAGAACGGGACGTGCGGGGCTGCCACCAGCCACGGACGTGTCAAGAATGCCTCGAGCAAGATGTAGGTTTACTTATCCGTCTTCTCCTCTACCTATGCGGGACATTGATTGACAGTTAGCTTTACCCGAACAGGACTGCGTGGGTTCACAGTTCAAGTGTGCTGCCATGGACGACTGCAAGCCTTCGATGGACTTCCGGCTTGCAAATCTCGACGCCCAGCATACCAGTCAAGTGTCGTACGCCCAGTTCCCATCGTCCAACACGGCGTACTGCCCAGCTTCGGATGCTGTGTGTGCTGCGTGTCGCCAAGGTTTCCAGGCATCGTGGAAGAGCACCTATCCGTGGGATTCGCTGACGATTAACTCCGGATTCTGCGTCGGTGAGAACGGGTGCGTGTGCATTGAGGCGTGCGAGAGCAGTGAATGGCGGACAAAAATCCGTGACATGGAGTGCTCTACACTCACGGGTGAAGTTTCCAGCCCGCCTACGATTCCGCTAGTTATCGCGGCTGTAGTATGGATGCTTCTCCTGGCACTTTACAAACGACGATCTCGGCGCCGCTTCGTTCCTCGTCCCACCCTGTAAACCGTCCAGCAAGTGTGGCGTCACATGGTGGACGAAGTCCCGGCCATCGGTCGCCTTGATCTCTTCGGGTGGCGGGCTTACCACGAGAGACTTCTGGCGAAAGAAGACGAGTTGCTGCGAGGAGAAGAGCCTGACTCGCCCGTGTTGGCGCCCGTGAGCTTTGACTATGAAGCCAGCGCTCTTGATTTCGACGAAGATGAGTCATCCGCCCTCATTGCTCACATTCTAGCATCGGCCCCGAGTCGTGATGCCTTGGATCACGACCTGACAGCGCCAAGTGCACGTGAGGTTGATGAGGAGGACGGGGTTTCGAGCTGGGCTCGTTCCGAGGTTGTTGCTGAAAGTGCCGCACGGCGTTCAGTGACTCGACGTTCGAGACACAGTCGAATGTAGGTTGGAGATCTCGATTGCTGTTCTCTTCAAGGACGGCCATCACCCAAGAAGGTGTTAACGGACAGCCTTCAGGGCGACACCCACACCCATGACTCAGATTCTGAGTTGAGAAAGGCGCCCTTTTTTCTCATCTGGTCCCAGTTCTCCAAGAAGCCAGCGATGGAGCGTGTGTCTGGAGCGACGCCTGTGGATGCAGCGGCCAAGCTGGCGGCGCTGCGTGCATCCACGCATCATGGTCGCTCAGGTGCGGATGCTGGTGCAGCGTTCCGCGACCCTCGCACGGCGCCGACGTCTCTCCACAAGAACGTGACGATAGCGGAGACCTGCGCGTTCTACGGCCTGCAGGACGCCGTGTCCACGTGCCGCGTGCCACGCTCGTGCCAGGACTGTCTGGAGATGCCCGTACGAACGTTTGTATTATGGTCGTGTTGACTGCATTTTGACAAACGAGGTTACTGTGTGTGTAGGGATGCGTGGTCTCATCTATCGGCCAATGTCGAAGCATTCCGGACCTGCACGTCGACGCCGAGAACAACTACGACTACCACAAGCAGCTCGCTCAGTACCCACAAGGGACGGGCTACAACGTTCCTCTTACCACATCCACACCGTCGTCGTACTTTTACGCTGACAATGCGACGTACTGCGCCGCCTCGGACGCCGTCTGCGCGGCCTGTCGCGCAAGCTTTCGAGAGGCTTCGCTGCTGCCCAAGGCCAAGTACCAAGTCGGGAGTCAGTTCTGTGTGGGAGCTGGTGGCTGTGTGTGTATTGCGATGTGCGAAGTCCCAGAGCTGCGAGACAGGTACATATATGACCAGGACTGCGGCCAGTCCACACCCAAAGGACTCCCCAGTAAGCCCGCTGAGCTCCAGGCGTTCACAACGACGCACCGAGACCCTCGCGCGCCGCTCGTGAACGTTCATCGTCGAGAAAGTCGACAAAGGACGTGTGCATATCACGAAGAGCAGGATGTGCAAGGCTGTCACCAGCCGCGGACCTGTCAAGAATGTCTCCAGGAAGACGTACGTCGAGCTCAGTGCTGTCGTGATGCATTAGACTGACTGGAGGTGTTTCTTATCGACAGGAATGCGTGGTTTCACGGTTCAAGTGTGCTGCCATGGACGAGTACCAGCCTTGGATGGACTTTCGCCTTGCGAAGCTTGATGCCAAGAACAGCAGTGAGACGCCGTACGCCCAGTTCCCATCGTCCAATACGACGTACTGCCCAGCTTCGGATGCTGTGTGCGCAGCGTGTCGCCAAGGCTTCCAGGCATCGTGGAAGAAAGCGTCCCAGTGGGTAGTGATTGCGAGCATATCGAACTTCTGCGTTGGCGAGAACGGCTGCGTGTGCATTGAAGCGTGCGAGAGTGACCAGTGGTCGACTGCCGTTCGTGACACCGAGTGTTCTGCTATCTCCGAGAACGTATCGAGCTCTGCTGTCGCTCCCTTGGTCATTGCGGTGGCAGTGTGGTACCTATTAATCATGTACAAAGGATGCACACGCCGCTTTGTCCCTCCGGCGCGACAAGCTGTCCAGCAAGTGTGGCGTCACATGGTGGACGAAGTCCCGGCCATCGGTCGCCTTGATCTCTTCGGGTGGCGAGCCTATCACGAGAGACTCCTGGCGAAAGAAGACGAGTTGCTGCGAGGAGAAGAGCCTGGCTCGCCCGTGTTGGCGCCCGTGAGCTTCGACTATGAAGCCAGCGCTCCTGACTTCGACGAAGATGAGTCATCCGCCCCCACAGCTCACAATCCGACAGCTCTCGCGTCGGCACCGACGTACATGCAAGAAGTTGACGGTACTCGTGACTTTTTGGATCACGACTTGACAGCACCAAGTGCACCTGATTTTGTTGAGGAGGATGACGGATGTTTGATGCTCGTCGCGGTCAATGAATCGAGGGTCTCGGTCACTCGACGTTCAAGACGCATTCACGATGACGCATGAGAACCTGGTAATCCCACGAAGATCCTCTTCAGAGGAAGCCCGACCCAACGTGTGCGAGTATCAGCCGCCGACACGCCAATGCAGCGCTCTGGAGCGTGATGCTTCGGCCAGGAGGACTACGTGTGTGTGCTCGTGATCGTCTGCAACCCTTGCGCACCGGAAAACAACGACGAAGAAGTTCCCACGACGCTTTTTTGTGTGAGAACCCCCGACACTACGTAAAATTTACGTAGTGTCGGGGATTCTCACACAAGAAAGCAGCAACAGTATCGCTGTACTTTGAAGAGAATGAAACACACACAAAAAGTATTTGGGATGGGACAAGATGAGGCGACAGTCACGTTCCAGAACCTCGACGTCGTGGACGAGAACTCGCTAACACGCACGCACATTACTCTGTTGTGAGCTAGTCAAAGTCGGGGGCCGACGGAGTGAATTCAGCGGCTGGGTCGACTTGGCTGAGTTGAGCGCTTGATACCTGCGATACCATGGGTGCGGACGCCAGAGCGTGTGGGTTGGTGGCTGTCGGAGCCGTGGGCTCGTCCTCTTCATCAAAATCTGGGGCTGTGGGCATGGTCTCATAGTCGAAATCGACGGGTTGAGCGACAGGCGAGACGTGGGCAGCACCCGCCAGCAGTTCCTGCTCCTTCACGAGCAACACATCCACGAAGCGGCGCCAGCCGTAGAGATCGAGGCGCAGGGCGGGAGCCTCGTCAAGCATGTGTCGACGCAGTCCAGTCAGCGGTCGCGATGTGGAGTCCACTGGATCTTCAACGGGCCCATTTCGTTGACGCTGCCGCTCCGCCATGAACCATTTCACCCCAGAGACGCAGAGAATGGTAACCACCGACGCGATGATGATGGCGAAAGTGGGGTCGCTGCCGCCTACAGGCCCGACTCTGAAATGAGTATCTTGAGCATCTTCCATGAACAGCTTTGGATCCTCGCACCGGTCGATGCACACACAGCCGTCACGCCCCACGCAGTAGGATGCACGCGATGTCGCGATCCAGACGGCCCCCCCGTAGCCAATATTCATCTTGCCGGCTGGATGCCATTGGAATTGGTCTCGACAGAAGGCACATACAGGATCGGACGCAGCACATATCGTGGTCGCATTGGCTGGGAACTGGACACCGTCGGTAAGAAAGACGTCCAGCCTCTTGTCCAGTCGATAATCGTTTTCCCACTCGTAATAAATGCCGTTGAACGCACACTGGTACTTGTCAGTCAGAACGAGCATGCACTCCTACAGTACGAGCAATCGTGTAAGTGCCCCAGCCAAAGCCGTGATTCCACGGAGCTTTTACCTCTTTCTGTAGACAATCACCGCAGGTACGGGGCTTCATACAGCCGTTCACGTCACGGACGCCGTAGTATCCACAGGCTTCCGTCACTGGCTGGCCAGCTTTGCCTTGGTCACATGCCAGATCGCCTTGATAGACAGCATTCGCTTCACACTGCTCGATGCAGACACACCCGTCCTCACCAATGCAGTGCGTCGACTCGTTCCGAGATGCCCAGTCGTTCACTGTTAGCGTCCCCTTCGCGAGGAACTTTCGTCGACATGCTGAGCACACGGCATCCGATGTAGGACAGTAGTATGTGCTGTTGGACGGAAAGTGGAGCGGGGTCTTGAACTGGTGCTTCCGTGTTCTGAAATCGAGGCTGGACGAGTACGACGCCATGTCCGTGCACATGCCATCGCCTGTTAACGAGATCATGCATTCCTGTGAAAACTTGTCAGTCCTTGAATCACAATAGATACCTGAACAAAGATGCCTAACGTACATCACGTGTGACGCAGTCGCCACACGTTCTCGGCTCTCGATACCCCTGGACATCCGCCTCGCCAAGAAAGGCGCACGAAGGCTCGCGCTGTTGCTTTACAGTGCCAGACGCGAGGGTAGAACGCGGATCCCGTCGGTGATTCCACCGCGATGGCCGCGAGAATCTATCATAGCGCCTCACTGGGAGCTCAAGAGGAGCGTGGCACTGAGTGTCGTTGGCGCGCACAGCCAACAACTCGGGAACCTCGCAGACCGCGACGCACACGCAGCCGCCGTCTCCCACGCAGAACTGCGTTCTCACTTGGTCCACTGTATCAGGAGAAGATGCGGCAGCCTTGAATTTCGCCCGGCACCCAGTGCATACGGGATCGGACGTCGCGCAGTACGTTGCGTTGGCCGAGTAGAAGTAGGCGTCTCCGCCCACGGCAGCCAGCGTGACGTTGTACGCCGTGCCGTTCGTATACGGCACCAGGAACTTGTGGAAGTCGTAGTTCACGACTTCATCGGTGCCGTTCACGACGTGTTTCCACCTTGTCTTGACGTCATAGACGCTCTCGCACACGCCGCCGGCCGTGATCGCGCAGTCCTGCGCTTCCAATACACAGCATCAGACCCACGATAGATGTACCCTCAGTCTTGTGTATACAACACGCACAGGCATTCGCAGACAGTCCTGGCACGAGCGCGGCACGCGGCACGTGGAGACGGCGTCCTGAACGCCGTAGAAGCGGCAGCTCTCGGCGATGGTCACGTTCCTCTTCGTGGACAAAGACACTCGCGGATCACGACGCATGACAGCAGCATCAGTATTGTGTCGGGCATGGCGGGAGGCCGCACGCAGCTCTGCAAGCATCGCGGCCGCCGTCTCAGCCGTCGTTTTCTTCGAGCGGTCCATCATAACGAGGGATGACAAGTGAGACATTCGTCACTATCCAGCTGGATGGTGTCGTGACTGGCAATAATAAATTGGTGCCCACAATAATTATTGTCATTGAAAGGAGATGGCTACATGTCACTATTGGCGAGAAAGGCGTGACGTAACCAAAAGCGTAACCCTCCAAAGATCTTCTCGCCAAGATGCCCATCAACCGCGGGCTTGACGTGACAACACCATTCGTGTTCGCTACGCCCCCTTCCTTCTCTCCTCCAAACTAGCTCCAGACGCCATGAGCCCCGAGGCACCCTCCCATAACATGAAGTACCGCTTCCTGGGAAGCACGGGTCTGCTCGTGTCTGCGCTGTCGTTTGGCTCGGGGCTGACGTTCGGCATGCAGCTCGACCTCGAGAAGGCGTTCGCCATCATGGAGCACGCGTACAAGAATGGCGTCAACTTCTTCGACAACGCCGAGGCGTACGCCGACGGCAAGTCGGAGGAGATCATGGGCAAAGCCATCCAAATGGGAGTGGAGGGAGGCGTGTGGACGAGGGAGGACCTGGTGATCTCGACCAAGATCTTCGTCGGTACGAAGCCAGGCCCCAACTGTGCGGGTCTGAGCCGCAAGCATATCATTGAGGGGACGAAGGCGTCGCTGAAGCGCTTCGGCCAGGACTACGTGGACTTGATCTTCTGCCACCGCCCGGACCCGCGCACTCCTATTGAGGAGACCGTGCGCGCGATGAGCTGGCTCATCGACCACGGCCTCGTATCTTACTGGGGCACGAGTGAGTGGCACTCGCACGACATCATGGAGGCGTGCGAGATCGCTGACCGTCTCGGTCTGCACCGTCCAGCGATGGACCAGTCGCAGTACCATATCCTGGAGCGCTCGCGAGTGGAATACAACTTCGAGAACCTGTTCAAGAAGTACAAGTACGGCCTCGCAACGTGGTCTCCGCTGGCTTCTGGTATCCTCACAGGCAAGTACAACGACGGTATTCCGACCGGCTCACGGATGTCTGTACCAAAGCACAAGGACATGCTGTCGACGGGACTCGAAGAGAAAATTGCCAAAGTCCGGAAGCTCGAGGTCGTCGCCAAGGATATGGGCATCACACTCGCGCAGCTCGCAATCGCCTGGGTCGCTTCAAACGAGAACGTATCGACAGTGATTCTTGGCGCTACCAGCATCGAGCAGCTCGATGAGACCCTCAAGGCTATCGAGTTCGTGGACAGGATCACGCCCGACGTCAAGGCCAAGATCGACGACATTGTGAAGTTTGTGCCGCAGACGCTACCGCTCCACGATGAGCGCTTCATTGCCTTCCGCTCCAAGTACTTGTAAGCACGCGTAGTTTTGCATATTAGTAGGCGATGACGACGTGTAGACTTGCATGGTCTTAACAACATCAATAATTGCAGCAGCGTTCATCAAAGTCGGGGGCTGAGGCTACATTGATTGCCGGCGTCGTTTTGGCTGGGGCATCACTCAAAGTCCGGAGCGGATGGTACTCTTGGATCTTCATCATCACCTCGATGCCCAACGTTGCGAAACGATGTCGGAACCTCAAGCCGAAAGAGCGGAGCGGAGGCCAAGGCGTGTGGGTTCGCGGACGTTGGCGCCGTGGACTCCTCTTGCTCTGCATAGTCGGGGCAGTCGGAATCGCTGCGAACTCGAACGCCATCGGACGAGAGACTGGCGATACGTCGCCAGCCCCAGCGAGTAGCTCTCACTCTTTGCGAAGTATCTCGTTGTGGAAGTGGCGCCAACCGTAGAGATCCAGACCCAGAGACGCTGGTGCAGCGTCGAGCATGTACCGGTGAAGTCCTCTCACTGCCGAACGCTGCTGCTGCCGTTCAGTTCTGGTTGATGCACTCGTCGCCTGACGCTGTGCATCTTTTGCCCAGAGGTATATGAACACTATCATCAACGTGAGCCCAAGCAGGGACGTCACCAAGATGATGTAGGAAACTGAGTTCAGACGTGGGGACGAGAATCTACAGGTTCCGGCTTGGGCTTCTCGCACTGCGGTCGGGTCTTCGCATCCGCTGATACACACGCAGCCGCCGGAGCCGATGCAAAAACGATTTGACCGGAGATAATACTCCAAACGGTCTAGGTAACCATCCGAGAGCATGTCCTCAATGACTTTGTCATTCAAGCAGGCAGCACACGCTTGGTCGGACGCATCGCAGTTTTGGTCGTGGTCGCATCAGTGTGAGCAGTGGTGAACACATTGCTGCTTGATGCATTGAGGGACGCGTTGAGCACGCTGTACCCTTGGTAGTTGACTCCAACGCTGGTGTAGTCCATAGCTGATGTGTAAGCGTCAGCGCTCGTACACTTGAAACCGGAGACCATGCAGCCCTGCCCACACAAACAGTCAGAGAACTTCCTAGAGTCCACTGCAGAAGACCCAGCTTCCCACCTCTTGGAGAAGACATTCTCGACAGTCTGTGGGCTCGCGGCAGCCTTGCAAGTCCTTCGTACCCTTGAATTCACACATCTCCGATGACGGTCATGGAAAACGTGGCTGCGTTGACCATCACGCGAGGGTCGCGGCGGGGGATCGTCTGAGCTTCAAGGCGACTTAGCTGCTGAAGCGCTCGCACGGACAGACGCATGAGTCCATGACCCAGCAGCGCGTAGCTCTGTCAACGCGAACGCCGCCGTCGAGGCGGCTGTGGTGTCCATTGTCCGCGAGGACCGGTTTCTAAGATTCTGAGACTGGGTGGTAGGATCTGATCGGGGTGTACTTTCTCGGTTAGACGGTTTTTAGACCCCCCCCCCATGACCAGGAAAATAATTGTTGTGGCTTCGGTGGTTGGTGTATTAGCCTTGCGACCGCGTGGCTGTAGAAGCACCCAGCGTCACTGCGTCTTCTGTTGCGGCCTCGTATACGAGCACGGCGTGGGGCGCGACGTAGCTCGTGGCAAATGCACGGCCGTTGCGTGTGGGCTGTGCGAAGGCCACGCGATTCTTGGGGATCAGTAGTCCGTAGATGAACTTCTCCCGCACGACATCCACAAGACGCGTGGCGATGGCCATGTTACGGGACGCTGGGTGCACCCAGAGCTGGCAGATGCCTAAGACTGCAGGTGCATCATCTTGCCCAGGCACCGCCTTGTCTGCCTGTAATGCGAAGGCCTTCTCAATTCGCTCGACAGTGACGCAGCCAACGATCTGCTTAGCCTTGATGAAGAGGAAGTGGCCTCGCTGCAGGAAGGTCTCTTCGCTCACAAACCCCAGTGCGTCGTCCAGAACCTCCTTCACCTCCAGCATCTTCTTCACATGCAGCGGCGGATCATCCGCCCGGATCTCGATAATGCGAGCTATTCAAACCGCACAAACCATAAGCCTTTCGCCACAATAATGACGACTCTGCGTCAGGCTTAACGCACCGTCTTCGTCGGGAAACGTCCGCAGTACGCGCTCGTTCTTCCACTTGGTGACTTTGAGACCCTTCTGCCGTTGCCTGCAGAAGCGCTGGTGCTCTCGCTCGTCCTCCTGTCCATTAAAACACACATCATCAGCCCCAGAGCAAGCTCGTAGACGTCCTTAAATCCACCATTCACGCACCTCCTCGCCGGCGGTGTACAACAGTCCGCACTTGCGGCACGTGACGTGGGAGCCAAAGTCCTTCTGTCCGAGGTCCAAATACGCCTGCTTCGACGGCGCACTGGCCTGGAGAGACGCCTGAGATGGACTGCTGGATAGAAAGCTACCTCTGAGTGTCGATGACATGGGTTTCTTGGCTGTGGGCTCGCTGGCTTCGTCCAGGGAGGCGGTTGCGAACCGCATTGTGGAGGCCCCGGAGGACGCTGACGACGCGGCCTTCGAGGAAGAGGGAGCGCTGCGTTTGCGCTTGATGGGCGTGAGCTTCACGCGGCGCATGAGCGCCTGGTTGATGTCCATTATAGCAGCGCGAGGTAGTCACTAGTGATGCGATGATGATGAAAGAGGAATGAGAATTGCGCCGGAAAAACGAAAAGGATGTTGCGCGAAGGTTGCTCTTCGTAGTGACGTATAAGGTGATGGAGTGACATATACAGTCCAGGAGAGCTGCTCTTCTGGATATGCTTGCAGCCTGCAAGCCAACTCTCCTGCCTTGGGCGAGCGTGGGCCACGATGCGTAGATGGAGGGGACACTGCGTGTCATGGTCAACGACGCTCGTGTTACGGGAGCCTACATTGGAGGGGACGATGGTCACCATGGACGAAGTTGTTGCTGAGAGTGGACGTTTAGAAAGAGCGATGCTGCGTGCGTACAGTGATCAACATGCCCAGTGCTATTACGACAGGAACGAGAAGCGGTCGACGTCTCTCCAATACCTCACTTCTGCCAGCATCGGTAGCTTCACGTTTGCACTCGTAGAAGGGGTGTGACTCACAGTCTTGGGCTCCGTATCCTCCAGATCTGACGGCAACGGGGAGCAGGAGGACGTCGATGGCGACACTTCAATGCTTGCTCGCTTCGCCTTCTTTTCTGCGCGATGGCCAAGACTCGCAGTCAGGTCCGACGACGCGAGACGCTTCTTGCCCTTGCTCGTAATCGCTTCCTTGCTTACCAGCACGGCGTTCTTTCGGGCCGAGGCCTCAGCCCTCCCCTGCTGACTATCCTTGTGCGTTCCTTCAGACACCGGCGCCTTGTCCACTCTATCAGGCGATGCGACCACCACTTTGACCAGCGGCAGCTTGGTTTCTTTGCGCATGAGCCACTGTAGATACGGGTCCTCGATATCTTGCTGTGAGCGGTCTTCACGCTCGTCCTCCTTGGGGATCTCCACCGCTTTGACGGACACGGGGCTTCGCCTACGCGCTGCCTTGGTCTCATGCTTCACCAGCCACGCTGCATACGCGCTGAGGCTCGTGGTTCCCACCGTCATCGCCTCGGACGCCGCCGTTCTCACTGTCGAGCTCTCCGTCATTTTCGCTTTTCACTTCAAAAACTCAAATGCAAATATTCACTTAGGCCGGTTCGGTTTCGAAGAAGCATACAACATAGATGGGGTATGCGTTTTGACAGTATGTAGCTATTTTGAGGAGCTATTGGATGATGCTGGTCAAAGCGCCACAATGGAAATTCACGAACCCGTGTTCTGTGGGGATTTCGCCGTAAAGAATCGGACGCTAGCTGTTGGAAATGAGCTTCCTGGATCGATTCCAGAACAAAATCGCGACGGTGACGGCCCATGGGCACCTGAAGAAAGCCGACGGCAGCGAGGAGATCCGTGTGGGGCCGCCCAAGCGCAAGCCTCAGCCAGCGGCGTCCAGCGGAGCGAGTGCTGCAGCGCCGCAGGCGAAAGGAAGCAGCAACAACCAGAATGCCACGCACGTCCACGTTCAGCCAAGTGCGCGAGGACAGGGTGGTGGGCAAGTACCACATCTCCAACCAATATACAAGCAAGGACAGACGCAGTCCCAGCACGAGAAGCCCGCCATGAACTCAGCACGTCAGTCGCATCCGTCTCCGAACGCGTCGCCTCGAAGCAAGACGCAGCGTGATGCATACGACTACGATAACAACAGCTATCACCATCAGCCGACAAAAGGCGGGCACTACTATGAGCCTGTGCCAGGACGGGCCGGTCATGATGACTACGGAAACTACGAGAAGCCAGGCAAGGGAGGCTACTCGCCTCCCAAAGGCGGATCCCCAGAGCGTCAGTACATCAAGAACGACGACAAGATGCGTCAGTCACAGCCCCAGTATCAACAGCCTCCTCCTCAACAGTACGCACCCGATCGAGCCAAGAACCGCAGTCCCGTTCCAGCGGCTCATGGCCAGCCCAACGAGTGTCCATCGCCACGCGAACGCAACGAAGCGCGCGTCCAGACTGACGAGGACCAGCTTGCATTCAGTCGCAAGGCACGGCCAGTTCAGTTTGCACCGTGCACGTTATCACAGTACAAGAAGGAGAAGCCCGCCGGGTACTACGAGCTGGGCAAGTTGCAACCCGATCTGAACGCCGAGGAGCTCGTGCAGAAGCGAGCGAACATGGAGCGGATCAAGTCCTTCTCCAAAAACCTTCGGCAAATCAACAAGACCTCCACAGCAGGCAAGAAGGGTGAGAATGAGGCCGCAGTGGTGGCTGCAGCCGCTCAGAAGAAGTCGAACTCCAGTCGAGAGAAGGCCTTGGCGTTCGCCAAGCACGTGCCCAAGCCACGCCTTCAGCAGAGACCACTCGGCGAGTCGTCGGGGGCACTCAGCGCGACGTCTTCGAGTGATAGTCTGCCTGTGATTCAGAAACACGTGCGTCCGATCAACAGCGTGATGGATGACGACGCTGACGATGACGAAGTGAGCTCCGAGCTGCAGCAGCTCCAGATGCGTCACCAGGCCTCGCGAGCGCAGGTAGAGGCGTTGATACGAAGCACATAGAGACGGAGATCTTGTACCATATCCAACAGAGTCGATAGCATTTTCCATTTTGAATCATCCCCACGCATGCGTGAGACTGTAGTTGAGCACGAGCACCTCTCCGGCTTGGAAACACTGCCATTCCATCCCCATCTCGCATCAGAACGAGGCCATTCTACAGGATCCAAGCATTGAGGCCACATACCTCGTATAAATATGACAGCTTCTGGTCTGGCGAGGGAGCGAACGAGCTGTTGCAGTAGATAAACTGCAGTTGCTCCGTCAGAATGGAGATCCAAGGTAAAACGAATCCAAATGGAGCATGAATCCACGCACCAGCGCGTCGGAATCCTTCAGTCGGAGCTGCTTCTTCAGGAACTTGTAGACCTGATTCATCCACAGTAGATTCCATGAGTCATACGAGCCAGCAGCCCTCCCAAACAGCGTCATTCACGCACCACGCTCAGTTGGTCGCTGCCATTCACAGTGAACTTGGTGCGCTTCATGAGCGGCGCATTGCCCACCGCGAGGAACTGCAGCGTCACTGCAGGCACCACAAACACCATCAATACCATCCACATCATAAAAAAACCCGGTGTGCAGCATCCCACCCTTCTCGGCGCCGCTGGGTCGCGTCGCCGCACCACTTCCGCCGTCGTGAGCTGCCACATTCTCCATTTTTTCCCAGAAATGATGCTTTCTAGTGTCACTAATACCCACCTGACATCAGTGTCACTCAAACGCGGCTTGGGTCTCACACTACCATGTAAAACACTGGGTGGACGCGTTCCACATTATCTGGCGGCCTGGATTTTTTGTTCTTTATTTTGCGCCTAATGTTTCGCGGCGGTTCGTATTGAAGTCTACACAAGCAAAAGCGCCGCCCGCCGACGAGCTCCATGAACCGCTCCGTAGGCGCCGTCGCGCCGCAATTCCCGCGAAGCCACGCACATAGCAGCACAGCCAACGCCATGAGTAACAGCGCCGTGTTGTCGCCTGCTCCAACTTCCAAGCACAGCGCGAGTTACGCCGATTCCCGTGAGTCGTGCTTTTACGACCGACACGCCGCCGAACGCGGCGAGCGAGCGCAACGGCGGCGTCTGTACGAGCTGTTTGAGGCCGGCGTGCTGTCGGACGTCGTGTTGGTCGTGCAGGGCGAGCGTATCGCTGCCCACCGTGTGATTCTCGCGACGGCGAGTCCGTTTTTCCACGCGCTGTTCACCAGCGGCATGAAGGAAAGCCGCGAGCACGAGATCGTCCTCCACGATCTCCACGGCGACGCACTCAGGGAGCTGCTCGTGTACATGTACCTGGGCGAGCTGTGCATCACGGGCGACACGATCCTGGCGACTCTGCACACGGCGAACCAACTGGAGATGCTCGAAGTCGTCGAGATTTGCTGTAAACAGCTCATGGTGGAGCTCAACGTGGCCAACTGCGTCGACATTTACGTGTGCTGCGAGGCGCTCAAGACGCGCGCGCCGTGCCACACGCTCGCCCACGCGGCGCTGGCTATGGTGGAGGCGTTTCTGCCCGCAGTCATGGAGACGGAGGCGTTTCTGAATCTTCCTTTGCCGCTCGTCGCCAAGATTCTCTTGCGGCAGCAACACACGCACGGGTGTGAAGCCGCTCTACAGGCGTGGGTCGCGTACGATCCGGAGACGCGCCACAGCGAAGTACAGGCGATCTTGCAGTCGTGTGCGCCCCAGCGGCTCGAGTTCGAGTCCAATGGCATCGAGTGTGAAGATGCGGCCGTTGACGAAGACCACGATGAAGTGGCACTGTGGGGCCGCTCGACAGATAGCTCGCCTCTGAAGACGCCTGTGGTGTTTGCGATCGGCGGATTCAACGGCCCCAGTGCCATGAGCTCGGTGGAGCATCTGGATTACCACTCTAGTGAGTGGTTTTCGGTCGCCAGTATGCACGAGCGGCGCTCGTACGGAGGCGTCGTGGTGACGGACGACGACAAGATCATCGTGCTCGGAGGCTCCTCCAACTCGCGCCACCACAAGTCTGTGGAGCAGTTCGACCCAGCGACCAACACGTGGGAGCTTCTACCGCCGATGAGAAAGTCCCGCAGCTATCTTGGCGCAGCTTACCTGGATGGCTACATCTACGTCGTGGGCGGCTTCAATGGGATGTCCCACTTGGCCACCGTTGAAAGGTTCGACCTCGAGCGGCAGAAGTGGGAGGAGCTCGCACCGCTGAACGTCGGTCGTAGTGGTCTCGCGGCTGTCGTCGCCAACGGATACATCTACGCGATCGGCGGCTACGATGGACGCCGCCATCTCAAGAGCATCGAAGAGTATGACCCCAGACGCAACCAGTGGACGCTGCTGCCCAACAAGATGCGCCACGCACGCAACGGACCAGCAGCAGTGGCAGTGCTGAAGGAAAACGCGATTCTCGTGTTTGGAGGAGAATCCCTCCACGGTATCCGCATGAACACGAGCGAGCGCTTCCTGCTTGGCAGTGGTGAGTGGGAAGACGTCGATCCGTTCGTCGACAGTCGCAGCGGCCACGTCGCTGTGTCCATGCTGCGTGACTCGTTCGTGTTTTGCTTTGGTGGCTCCAACAAGAAAGACGAGTACTTGGACGACGTGCATCGCTTCGATCCACTGACAAAGCAGTGGCTTCCACACTCCCGCATGGACCACCAACGCTGTGGGCTGGGGGTCGCGGTAGTGCGTGTATCACCTCACGCGGCGTGCTTCCAGAGTATGAACAAACGCCTGGCGACTCTCACCACGCCACCGTCACCAGACTACCACGAGCACAGATCGAGAGGACAGTCACCCAGCGGTGTGGATGGCCCAGTGTTGCATGCCTTCCCTGCGGCTGCGTTTTCATGAGTCTGGTTGAGGCAGCAAAGCCGTAGTACAATATACATAACTGCGTAACAAATGTCCAATGTTTCCTTTACTCGGCAAGCCGTCGTGGTCAGCTCAGCTATCAAGCCACTAGCAGACACGCACCAATCTCACCACAACAGAGCGAGCTCAATCTTCATGGCGTCGAACGACGCACGCTTTAAACAGCGCTCCCATAGGCACCGAGCAGGGCGTCGCCCTGGAACTGGCGCCATCCGTTGACGAGGATCTCGTACTCGTGCGGGTGGTTGCGGCTGAGGGCGATCGGGTCCTCAGCGAAGCACACGAACACCGTGTGGAGCGCCGTGATGATCACGTTGGCCAAGACCATGGCCATGCCCACGCCCGAGATGAAACCGATGGTTCCCAGCACGCCGTAGGCCGTCGACTTGTCGCCGAGCGCCGAGAACCACGCCTCTGGCGAGAATTGGACCATGAGCACGCCGATCACAAGGCCCACAAAGCCGACTCCAAAGGCACCGATGGTGAGAGCAGTGGACGTGAGATCGTCGTTGATGATCGCCGTCCAGCCGCGGTTGGCGAACAGGTCTGACACGGCCTTGCCACTCGTGCGGAAGTCGTAGCCGTAGATGCCGACGTACACGTACGCCCACTGGTTGATGTACTCCATGATGTTCTCCAGGCAGTTGAGCACACACTCGGCCATGCACGCCACGCACGCGAGCGCCATGTTCTCTTCATCGCGCGCCTTCTCCTTTAGAAGCGAAGCCATCTAGCATTGGAAAATCAAGTGTGAGCTGTCTACACATTGCAATGATATCAATGGGCACCGTACCGTGCGCATGGCGTGGAGAATTGCGACGATGAGCGAGCCGAAGCAGATCGAGCCGAACGAGGTCGTGAGCGAGCGGTAGAACGCACTAAACGTGACGCTCTTGGACTCTGGCTGGTACCACCACGTGGCGACGACGCCCGCGGTCGTGCAGGTCAGCACGTTCTGAATGACCTGCTGGCCCCAGTACACACTGATGAGCATGGCGAAGAGCGTGAAGCCCGCCGACGTGCCACCGCACATGTGGCTTTGCTGGGTGCCATCAGCCGATGCGGTCACCGTTGGCTGCGAGCCGCCACACTCCGGGTCGACGTCCTTGAAGTGCTGGTAGATGCCGATGGCGCTGAGCGACCAGAGCATGAGCCACAGGAACTGCTTCACGATCATGAACAGCGCGACCCAGAACACGCCCATGTGGTCCGCGATGGCCGCGCACGCCGACTTCAAGTTGGCCGACGCGAACGCGATGCGGTTGCGCACGGCGAAGATGTAGCACACGTTCACAGCCGCGAGCAGCAGCATGATGCCTGCCATGATCGGCTGCGCCGAGAAGCTCGCGATGGCGACCACCACGATGAGCACGACGTTGAGCCAGAGCGCGAAGCGGATGAGCGACGCAGCGTAAGCCATCAGGAACTTCATCCAGAACGCCGAGACAGCGATCGAGATGGCCATGAGTCCGGCCGACAGCGCGAACACCTTGGAGTAGTCCTGGTCCGGCTCATCCGGAGTGGTGTCATCGTCCGAGGCGATCGCCTTGACGTGCTGTGCGATCGCAGGGATGCCCTTCCACACGGCAAACACAGCGATGGTGATCACATGGACGATGAACAGGACGGCGAAGAACCAGTCGTTGCAACGGCGCGTGGGCGTCTCGAGACGCATCGTGCGGATGGATCCGGAGCCCGTGGCTCCTGCCTTCTCCACATTGCGCGGGCTGCGCGCGCCTGCGAGCATCGGGTCGGTCTCCACGGCTTGGTACATGGTGAGAGGGGCCGCTTCGTCCTCGTCGTCGGTCCACGTGCGTCGGGTGCTCAGTTTGGCTTGGCGAAAACGCGAGAATGCGAAGCGCACGAGTGGCTTCACACTCCACGGAGGAACGAGAGGAGGAAAGAAAGGGGAGGCGGAGGAGGAGCTGACTGCACCAGCGGAGCGGAGCAGTGGAGCGGAGCGGAGGACGCTTCACTTCACGCGCGAATCACTTGGGCTCTTGACGGAAAATGCGCCAGAGACCCGCCGGAGACCGAGGGGGTCCGAGGACCATCATTCCGCAAACAGGTCGAGATCACTTGAGCTAGAAAACAGGAGAAGCGGAAACCTCTGAAAATAGACGACTGATACGAACTGGATACGCAGCGGTTAAGAACAGTGGTATTCATATTCAGGATATGTGAGCTGTTCATGCGCCGTACTTGGGTGCGAAGCCCAAGCGGAAGGCCATCTCTTTCATGAAGATGCGAGCGTCCATGGCGCCGTAGGCACCGAGGGTCTCCACTTCGTCTTCTGTGAACTGGGAGGCGTCGTCGCGGCGCGTGCGGTCGCAGTGGAAGCTCGTGAAGACCAGTCGAGGCGGAGGCGAGGAGGCTCCTGGCACTGGGTACTTGCCGTGGTGACGCTCGTAGCTCTGGCGAGGACGCAGTGGGTGGGCAGCGGCCGTGGCGTCGATGCTGTGTGGTCGCTGGGCTTTCTGTAGCACGGAGATGAAGCAGTCGTCGCTGGAAGCTGAGACCTCAGGCTTCAAAAGACCTTCCAGGAACGAGAAGATCCAGTGGTCGGCCTGGTATTCGGTCAGGTGGACGAACACCAAGTGTTTGGACTTGGGCGCTTCGACACGCAGCAGCTCAGCCAAAAGCGGGGCCACAGTCGCCTGGTTCTCACTGCTACTGGAAATGCAGTGTACGTCTGCAACTTCGACTGCCTTGGCTGCAACGCGAGCTGCCTCCGAGTCGCTGAAGAAAGCCACAGGCATCTTCGGGTATCTACAGTCCATGACGCCATTAGTTGCACTGTCGAGCCACAGAATCGAGAGCATTTGGAGCCACTTACGCGAACGAGCCATCACTGTTTGGCGTGTCACCGTCAATGCCGAGCACGGCCTTGAGCGCGGCATCCGATGTATCCTCTTGTGGCTCTGTAGCATCGAGTTTTAGAGAGATTGACATGGCTGGCGTCTCATTTATCTCCGCTGCTAGGACGAACCTGGGAGAATTAAAAAGCCCGAGAATCCCCGCGTGACCAGTTCGTCTAGCACACGCGGTCTGGACGGCGCAGCCGTCGCAGGGGCGTCGATATACAGCACGAAGATGCGGCTCGCGGGTGTCGCCATCGTGGATGATTGATCTCTTCGTGAATGACGGACGACGTCCCTCGTTGCAACTGACACAGGTGTCACTTTGACTAAGTACGACTGTCCCAAATATGATTGTCTGAATTAGGGACAAATTTGTGTATCCTGGAATACGCCTCCGTCAAAAGGTTTCGACCATCGCAATTGTCCAATAGTATTCATCACCGTGGGCACGCTCACTTGTAGCTGCTGGACCTGCGCAGCGTCGCCTTGACGCGCAGCAGGCGATTGAGCTCGGACAGCGACTCGAGTGGGTCCTTTTCCAGTGTACTGCGTCCAGTTACCTGCTTCTGGCGTTGCAGCATCGCCAGAATCGACGTCGTAGGGTTCTCGTCTTGGATTTTTGGTACGGACACAGGTGGATTTAGTGGTGGCTGTGTTGACGGACGTGAAGAGCTACGCCGCCCAGGCGCTGGCTGTGTCTCTGATCCTTGATTCGGTTGATTGAGCTTCTTGCCACCGAGTAAGTCGCGCAGTTCCGACAGCTACATGCCAAAACCAACGTTAGATAACCAGCGATGAACCTAAGGATGCCTTGCGTAACACACACCGACAGCAACCCGGTCTCCGTCTCTTTCTTCTTGCCTGGCTTAGACGTCGTGGAACCTGATTCTGGTGGCCGTGATGGCTGCCGTGGCTGTCGCTCCTGACTAGTAGACCCCTGAGTAGGCATCGTACTCGGTGTCCGCGTCGATCGTACAGGCGGTTTTCCAAGTGCGTTTTGTATCCGTTCGGCTGATGGAGGCAGCAAAGGTAGCGAGTTAATGCCTCCACTCACTGTCCCCAGCATCCCGTAGCCTGGAATTTCTTCGATCATCTCTGCGTGTTCGCCTTCTCCTTCGGGTTGAGCTGGGTCTGTTGGCTGGTTCGCTAGCAGGTACTCCAGCACCTCCAGTTTCTCTCGAAGAGACTGGTTTTCCACGTGAAGCACGCGCGTCTCATGCTGGAAGTCGTCGATGCGAGCTTCTTGCTTGCGCAGGCGATCGTTCAGCTGCTTTTCAGTGAGGTAGAGTTGCTTGATCATCTCCACATTGTCAATGACACCCATCTTGAGCTTGGCTGTCGTCTTGGACTCGGCCACGGGGCCAAGATTGCTTTGTTGGTTGGATGCTATAGGCACTGGCGTACTTTCGGACGGGGCTACTTGAGAAACCGATAGACTCTGTCCTGTTTCTTGAGGCTCCACATTTTCGCCTGACGGTCTCTGCTGGAAATGCAGAATGATCTCTTGAGCTTGGCTGAGCTGCCGTCGTAAGGACTCGACTTCCTGCTTGAGCTCGTTGATCAACACTGTCTTTGGGTCTTCGTTCTTCGTCGGATTGTTCGCGATCGACTGAGCCTTGGCCGCATAAAGCAGCGTGCTGAGGTTTTCGTCGACGTACGAGTCGCTAGGAGACAGACACGCGACCATGAGCGTCCAGGCATTGCCCCCCAGGCTGTACTTCAGCAGTGACGTGAGCTTGGAGTCTCGGTACGGAATGTAGCTTCTCTCTTTCGACGACGATGACTGATTTGTGGTCTCTTCACTCAGTGCCTGGATCACTTGCCGTAGTACGAACAGTGATTTGTTGATACCAATCGACTCTTGCAGCGTGATACCAGTGGCTCCCGTCTTGTCGACACGCTCGGACCCAGCGAGATCAACCAGTGCAAGCTTACTCTGCAGCACTTCGTTCGGATTGTTCAGTGGATCGAAGCTCTCAACGTACAACGTGAAGATGCAATGAGATCGTGAAGATGCAGCGTTGAGGTTGTGCGACGCCATTATCTTGTGCTTGATTCCGTCCTGAAAATGCTGGAGCACGTTGTCCGGCGACGTGCACTCGAGCACACGGAGGTTTTCCACGTAGAAATCACGGACAGCCGACCAGCGCAAGCGTAATCCTTGTGCTCCGCCATTCTTGGAGGCTACGGCAGCCGCACGAGAACCGGCGCCTTGTGCAGTTGGAACTTTCGACTTGCTTTTCACGTGTATAAAATGGCTCGGGTTGAACAGATCGAGGATCTGCTCGTTGTAAATCTGCAGAAACGAACATTTGACGACGAACTCACGTGATGCGTCTCGACTAGCGTGCGCAATCTGCTCAAAGAGCCCGAAGATCGCCCTCGGAATTAGCTAGCCGAGGGAAAATATGTGTGAGGATCGTCATAGGAGGCAACGTGAGGCACACACACGTACCCCGATCCTGTCGCTTCCGGTGCTAGCCTCAAACCGAGCCTGAGGCATCGCACCACGCTCACTGACTGAGCTCGTGGACTCTCTCGTTTTCTTCAAGCCAACATGAAGACGTTAAGTTATCATTTCCCGAGCAAACCTTTTTTCCAAGTGCGAGTATAATACCTCGTAATCGTAGCCTTCCATGGTGAACGTTTTGCCGGATCCAGTCTGTCCGTACGCAAAGATCGTGGCGTGGTAGCCATCCAGCACTGCGTGGAGCATGCGATCGACGCCAAGAGTGTCGTAGAAGTGGTACTACTAGTGTTTCCATCGTGATGTGAGACCACCACCACACCACAACAACTGCGACCGCCGCACCTGTGGCGTCGTGCCGTCGAAAACCTGGTCAAACAGGAAGCTTTTGGCCGTAGAAGCAGACGAGCACTGTATCATACTCCTGAGAACCCTGCTGTGTTAGCCCATAAAGACCTGTAGCCTTCAAGACGTTGGACGTACCTCTGCTGGTGGACTTTGAGGATCTCGGTGCTGTGGCTGGCCTCGCTTGGAAGCTTGGGTCGCACTCGGACGACCACGCGGATCCGCGTGGGCAGCACTGCCGCCTCTCGCTTCACAGAACTTCTCTTACGCACCGCTTCTGCCTGTTTCGCATCGCCATTGTTCTCAGGAGAACTCATAGCTCCAAGTGAAGCCATCCACGAGGAGACAATGGAAGTGGAGACGGTGAGGTTAACCGGTTCTCACTAAGTAAACGATCTCGCGTCGCTTCGTGCTCGCGACTTTTCGCGATCTTGTGGGCATTGGTCCTGTTGCCGTGAAGGATTCCGTGGCGAAGCTTCATCTCGACCCATAGAAGGACAGTCAGTCAGCTAGAGCTCGCTGTGGCGGTCAATATGCGGTCGGTGCTGGCGTGGAGCGACAAGATCCCGGAGCGCAATGGCGAAAAATATGTGGTGTACGACCTGGCGTTCCGTCCGGACGGCACGCAGCTCGTCGCGGCCGTGGGCACGCGCGTGATGGTGTACGACGCAGTGGACGGCACGCTGCTTCACTCGCTCAAGGGCCACAAGGGCATCGTGTACAGCGTCGACTACTCGCATGACGGCAAGCGGTTCGCCTCAGGTGGTGCCGACAACACCGTCATCATCTGGACCGACAAGGCCGAAGGCATCCTCAAGTACACGCACAACGATGCGGTCCAAAAGCTCGTGTACAACCCACAGTCTCAATGCCTTGCAAGCTGCACAGTCTCCGACTTTGGTCTGTGGGCCCCCGAGCAGAAGTCGGTCGCCAAGCACAAGGTGGTGGCCAAGGTTTTGAGCGCGTGCTGGACCAAGGACGGCCAGTACCTCGCACTCGGCTTGCTGAACGGGATCATCACGATCCGAGACAAGCACGGCGCCGAGAAGCAGCTCATTGAACGGCCTGGACCCATCTGGGCGATGGCCTGGAGCGTCGCAATCGAGGACAGCGTGGACGTGCTGGCTGTCGGCTGCTGGGACCGGTCGCTGTCGTTTTACCAGCTCAGCGGGGCGATCCAGGGCAAGCCTCGCAAGCTCACGTTCAACCCGACGAGCATCGCGTACTTCAGCAAGGGCAAGTATCTGCTCGTGGGCGGCTCGAATCGCAAAGCTGCTCTGTACACCAAGGACGGTATGCACTTGTACACGATCTGTGAGCTCGAGAACTGGGTCTGGGCCATCGCGCCGAGACCCAAGACGAATTTCGTGGCCGTCGGCTGTGAAGACGGCTCGATCTCGACGCACTGTCTCGTGTTTGGTACAGTCCACGGCATCTACCAGGAGCGGTACGCATACCGTGAGAACATCACGGATGTGATCGTACAGCACTTGATGACGGAACAGAAAGTGCGTATCAAGACGCGCGACTGTGTGAAGAAGCTCAGCGTGTACCGCGACCGTCTCGCCGTGCAGCTCTCGGACCGTATCATCATCTACGAGCTGGCAAGCGACGACGCCAACGGTGGTGCGCCGGCCAGTAGTTACGACATGCACTACCGTGTCAAAGAGCGGATCCAGAAAGACCTGCCATGCTCACTGCTCGTGGTCACGAGCCACCATTTCATTCTGTGCCAGAAGCAGAAGCTGCAGCAGTACGACTTTACGGGAAAGAAGGAGCGAGAGTGGGTACTCGAGTCGCTCATCCGCTATATCAAAGTCACGGGCGGCGCCAAGGGCCGCGAAGGGCTGCTGGTTGGGCTCAAGGACGGATCTGTGTGGCAGATCTTCATCAACAACCCGTTCCCGATCCTTCTGATCAACCAGAGCAACGCCATCTCATGTCTCGATATCAGCGCCAAGTGAGTTATCGGATACCCTCGCGCTTGGACTGACCTACGTGCAACTGACTGACACTACTATGGACGACTGTGTATGTTATTGTAGTCGTGAAAAGCTGGCCGTGGTGGATGACTCGCACCGCTGTATGGTGTACGATCTGGCGTCGAAAGAGCTGCTCTTCGAAGAACGAGACGCTAATAGCGTGGCGTGGAACACGGAATTCGAGGACATGTTGTGCTTTGCAGGCAACAGCCAGCTCAAGATCAAGACGGGAAACTTCCCCGTGCATTCGCAACGCATGCAGGGCTTCGTCGTGGGCTTCACAGGCTCCAAGGTGTTCTGTCTCAACTCGCTCTCTGTCCAAACGATCGACGTGCCCCAGTCGGCGCCACTGTACCGATACTTGGAGCAGAAGGAGTTCACCAAGGCCTACCAGGTGTCATGCCTCGGTGTCACCGAGGCAGACTGGCGTCTGCTCGCGTGGGAGGCACTCAAGGCCATGAACTTTGAGGTCGCTCGCAAAGGTTTCATCCGCGTCCACGACGTGCGATATATTGAGCTGGTCAACGCCCTGGAATACCGAAAGAAGCAACAGCTTCCGAACGAAGAGACTGCCGACCCGGAGACCGCGAAGAAGGTCAAGCTTGTGCTGCAAGCCGAGATCATGGCGTATCAGGGCAAGTTCACGCTGGCCGCCAAGACGTACGCAGACTGCAACGAGGCCCAGACAGCCATCAAGATGTTCGCTGACTTGCGCATGTGGGAAGACGCCAAGAAGTTTGCGGCCCAGAGCAAGATCATGGACATCAAGCAGCTCGTTCAGGACCAAGCCAAGTGGGCCGAGGAGGTACAGGACTGGCGAGCGGCCGCGGAGATGTACAGCGCCAGTGGCAACCTGTTCAAGGCGGTGGAAATCATGGGTGCTCGTGGCTGGTACGACGACTTGCTCGAGGTCGCGCAGAAGGTGGACGCCAGTGAGACCAAGCTACTTGCGTTGTGCGCGAGCTACTTCCTCAAAGCGGACAAATTCAAGCACGCGCGCGATCTGTACTTGAAGATCGGAGACTTTGATTCGCTTCTGAAGATGCACATCCGTCTCCAGGAGTGGGAGGAGGCGGTACGACTCGCTCAGAAGCACAAGGACCGGGTCCAGAAGCCCGAGGAGGTTTACGTGCCGTACGCGGACTGGCTCATCAGCCAAGACCGCTTTGACGATGCGCTGGAGGCTTACGCTCGTGCTAAGCGACCCGACCAGTGCATGAAGCTACTCGCGCAGTTGATCCAGAACGCCGTGACGGAGCGGCGGTTCCAGGACGCGTCCTACTACCACTGGAGACTCTGCGACCAGCAATTGAGCCTCGTCAAAGCCACATCTCCAGACGAAGCGACGGAGCAGGAACAGGCGACGATCGCCAGTGCCTTGGAGAGCGAGTGGCAGTCGGAACTGTACTGGGCGTACGCCATGATCTTCGCCTACACAGATGAACCCTTCACGACGCTGCTACCGGAGACCTTGTTCCACGCAGCAAGGTTCCTGCTCAACAAAATCACCAAGAACGCCAAGCCGCCACTCGGGTTGTCACTGGGCAACGTGTACTTCACGCTAGGTCAGCACGCCATTCAACTGGAGGCGTTCAAGCTCGCACGCCAAGCCTACGAGAAGCTGCTGCAGATGAAGCTGCGCAGTGAATGGCAGCAGCAAGTCGAGATCACGTCCATGACGCTGCAGGTCAAGCCGTACTCAGACAAGGAGGAGCTGCTCCCCGTGGACTACCGGTCTGGGTCGACCAATCCGCTGCTGAACCCCAACGGCAACGGCGACGTGTGCGTCACCTCGGGCCATCCGTTCGTACGCTCCTTCCTATCGTTCGACAACCTGCCACTTGTCGAGTTCCAGCCTGTGGTATGTAACACTGCGATGCGGGAATCTCTTGGTTTAAGTATATGGGACTCAATTGTGTCTGTTCGGTGGATTTGTAGCCCGGCATCAGCGACAAGGAGGCCGAGAACATGATCTTGACGCATCCAAATGCCAACGCGCTCGCTGACTCCAAGAAGAGCAGCGGCCACAGCGGCGGTGGCTGGAAGGAGACCGACACGGGCGAGTCCCAATCACTTAAACTCACGGATGACGACGACGAGAACAACAACCGCAACAACGCGACCAGCTCCCGAGGTGGTGGCACCATGAGCGGCAGCGATCTCTTCGAGATGGCGCTCAACAAGCAGGCCAACTTTGGCTCGGGCTCGGGCCACCGCTCCGCCGTGCCGCAGTATCGCGTCGTGCAAGTGGACGAGCGTGTGCTGCTTTCGCTCAGGCCCAGCGAAGTGTTTGTTGTCAAGTACCCGACCGACGCGCTGCGGTACCGATACTTCAAGAACATGATCCCGGAGATCAAGATCCACTTCTCGAACCACTGCCGCCGCTTCTTCCACGAAGAAGACTTCGAGTTCGAGTACCTGAAACTCGGCCACTGTCCGTGCTGCCGAGTGCCCGAGATGGAGCCGGAAGCCGGCAGTTCCTGAAGGAAGGGATGGGGTTGAGAGAGTGGTTGCCTTTCTCACATTGCGAGATGGCTACATTCGTGAGCGAGTAGTACTGTAAATGAAGACACACAAACTGAAGTTGCACGACACCAACACGTATACTGTATCGCTACTAGATGTTCCTGGCTATCTGGCCTACTGCCTTCTACTCTACGCGGCATGAAATGAGCTCGAGCGGCTGGCGCGTGGGCTCGCGCCGGAGACGCTGCCTCGGCGACGCTCGTCCGCACGCTCCCACATATCGCGGCGGCTCGTGGGCGTGAGCAGTGGCGTCGCCGGCGAGCGCAGCACCGTCGCGTAGCCCACAGGCGTGTTGCCGGCCTCCTGAAGTGCGATCGTGAACGATTCCTCCTCGGCTTCTTCTTCGTCTTCGCCCGTGGCCTCCATCGTGTCGACGGCACGCTGGGCCATGAAGCCCCAGTCGATCTTCGACAGCGTGTACAAGTAGACCGAGAGCTTGAAGATCTCCATGATCACAATCGAGTACCAGAGCATCGGGAAGCCGTAGCCGAGCTTGACACCGCCAATGTACGCGATTGGCAGCTCGATACACCACGTCGCAAACGTACTGGTCCACGCGGTGACCTTGACTTCGCCCATGGCCGTGAGCACGGACGACGACAGGATCTCAATCGACTCGATCACGAAGCCTGTGATGAAGATGGGCTGCACGAGCAGACACAGGTTGAGCAGATCGTCGTCGCTCGTGTAGATGTAGAACACGCGGTGGCGTAGCAACACGGTAGCCAGCGCGAGCAGCAAGACGCACACGACCGTGCAGGTCAAGCCCAGCAGCGCGAGCTTCTTGGCAGCATTGGGGCGGTTGCCACCGAGGTGGTTGGCCACTCGCACCTGTGTGGCGCAGCCAAAGCCCCAGAACAGAGCCCAGAGTAGGCCCCAGAGGCCTGAGATCACGGCATTCGCAGCGATAATATCCGAGCCGAGACGAGCGGCGATGAGCGACATGCCAGAGTTGGCCAGGTTAGACACGAGACTGTTGCTCGCCACGGGGCCGGCGATGCTGAGGAAGGTCTTGATGCGGTCCGGGGTGAACGCCTTCCAGTGCCAGCCGCCCCAGGCCTGGAGGTGCATCTTCTTGTACAGGATGCAGTACGAGATGAGCGCGATGGGCTGGAACCACGACGCGATGACCGTGGCCAGCGGCGAGCCGTCGAAGCCCATGCCTGCCCAGCCAAACGCGCCGTAGATGAGCACGTAGTTGGCGAGCGTGGCGACGCCGATGGACAGTGCGCCGACGACTGTCGTCGGCGCCATGATGCCCATGGACTGGAAGTACAGACGCACGCAGGCGTAGATCAGCGCCGGAAAGATGGAGAACGACAGGATGCGCGCAAAGCGTTCACCGAGACGCACGACCTCGATGTCGTCGGTCGAGGACTCGAGCACGACGCCCACGCACCAGTACCAGACGAACACGGGCACGGCCAGGATGGTGGTGATCACGAGGCCCATCTGCAGCCAAATGCCCGTGAGCTCTCCGTTCTTTGCGCCCCAGGCTTGGCCGCAGAGCGTGATGAGAGCCGACGCGCCGGCCCACACGCCTGCCAGCGGCACGCCCGTCCAGATCGACGCGAGCGACGACGCCGCGAGCTCCTTGGTGCCCAAGTGGCCGAGAAAGGCGCTGTCGATGGACGTGAGTGCGATACGCGCGAAGGTTGAGAGACTCACTTGCAGCGCCATGGACACGAGCCCCCAGAACTCGGCGCGCGTGTCCACAGGCGGCTCGGCGATGCGGCGCTTGGACGCATTCGTGGCCGAGGGCTTGAGGAGCGGAGACCGTTCTTGCGTGGAGGTCGCCATGGCTGGCGGACGGATAGATGCACGAAGCGATAGATTGGAGAATGGCTATGCGGTGACCGTGGACGTGAGGAAGGACGCCGCTTGCCAGTGGCTTTTTCCAGGATCCCGAGGAGGAGACACACATCACTTTCTGACCAGCGTGGCTGATCTGGTGATCGTGTGAGTGAAGGGCATCCGAATACGCCGAATATGTATTTATAGAGGTCTCAAGTGTTATTCAAATGTGGTATATTTTGAGATTAAAGATTATACTGTGAAGAATATGTGTTTATGGGTTTTGAAGGTATCCTGTGAAAGGGCTCAACCCTGTGAAGATTGATACGAATGCTCCATCTGGTGGGTGTTGAACGCACAAATCAACTGAAATTGGTGGCCTGGAAGCCTGTATGAATACATACTTTGGTCAGAAGCGATATCTGAGACCAGATCGAGTGACCGATCCATTTCGCATGTCACAGATGACCCGCTTGGCCAAAGCCGCGGCGTCCAAACTCCCCGTCACGCTCTCCACGCCGCGCTGTGGTGGCTGTGGCTGATTGGCGGCCGCCATGCATCGGCGGAACGGATGCGCATTCACCATTGGAGCACAAGGCTCGAAATTTGGGCCAGTCGCAGTGCATTTCAGTCCAATGGAGCTCCTCAATTCAAGAGTGTGCAACAGTGCCCCTGTGAGTGACACAGCACCAGGACAAGATCAGCATTGGGTAGCTCCATTGCATTGGTTGAGGAGTGTCTGGGCGTCTACAGTGGCTGACAGAGCTTCTATCTATCGCTGCTTGCTGTCGAAGCGCGCGAGGCAGATCGCGAAGGCCTGCAGCATGGACAGCGGGTACTGGAAGTCCATGTTGAAGCAGTGCTTGCCCACTTTGCCGAGCTGCAGCAGCACGTGCTCCTGTGGCAGGCTTACGGTGCCTTGGTCCTCGTACACGTAGTCCGGGTGCAGCTTGCGGTACCGCTCTTTCATCTCGTCGTTCACCGGCTCCGAGTGCACGAGCTGGAAGTTCTTGACCGACGTGCACGTCGCGCGGCTGCGGAAGTCGACGATGCACGACGACAGCGGGTCGTACTTGGTCTCGCGCTTGTGCATGAACGTGAAGTTTTGCGTGTCTAGCACGTTCTGCCCTCCCTGCAATTATCACACAGAGTTGCGGGATCAGTCTCGATCGCTTAGAGTACGAATTGTGTGCAAACTCGTACCGCCGTCGCGATGGCGCGCATGTGCTCCTCCATCATCTGATCGCGGGAGATCGGTCTCCAGTCCAGGTACGACGTGCCGTTCTCGACGATCGCTGGGATCACGACCTCCATCTTCCGCGGGTACGGCTGTTGCATGGCAACAAACAGTAACCATGAGCCATTTGTGACACCTTCATATCAATGCCGAGTCCATGCCCTACCTTCTTGGTGTTGTGGAACCGCATAACCGCGAGTTCGGCTCGGATGCTTTTGCGGAGCTCATCGTCGATCTCGCAGTCCGAGTCCAGGTCTTCTGGGTTGTCGCCTTGGTCGTACAAACAATACTCCATCATGCTTGTGGACGAGCGCAGCTTGCCGATATACTGGTGGCTCCGCATCATGCGTGGCAGGTTCAGGTCTTCCTTGTTAAGGGAGATAACGTAGTGGGACGTGATGCGGCTCGTGCCTTTCTTCTTGGCATACATAATCGGCCGTCCGCTTACGCTGTTAACCTCCAGCAGCAACGTGAACACGGGTGCGAGCTTGTTCTGGTCGTTCCGTTCGATGAAGCACTTGATGATGTGGCCGCGTCCACACTCGAGTGGGCGCTTGACAAAGTCCAGCAAGTGGTCGGGCAAGAACGGCACGCTCTTCGGGTTGAAGAACTTCACAGCAAAATGACATACCAGCAAATCAGCACCATAGCATCAACAGCTCCCCCACAGTCACGGATCACTTACTTGAGCTTGGATCTTCTTGGGCTCGTCCTCGTGCTTGTTGCGTCTCTTTTCACGGCGACGCTCTCGCTTTTCTGCTCGATTGCCATCTCCTCCTGCCTCTTTTGCATCCTCTTCCTCACGCCCATCAGCGGAATCCCGAGGCTTTGCTTCCGGATCTCTGGGCGATGATGATGTACTGTTGGTTGTCTCTCGGTCGCCGATGATATCGTCAGGAGTGAGACTGTTACGCTTCATCTTGCGGAGCTCATTGTACACGTTCTCCTTCTCCGTTTCCTTTGCCGTCGCCTTCTCCAGCGGGGCGTCATCGTTGGCCTTCTCGTCGTTAGCATGGGTTGGCTTGTGCTCGCTCTGGGGCTTGGGCTTCGCCTCGGCACTACTGGCTTTTGATCTTGCTGGAGCAGTGCTCTTGCTTTCGATCACGATCTCCGGGTCATCTTCGTGAGAGTGGAGTGCGATCTTGCGTGCCTCCGGCTTCTCTTTCGGCTCCGATTTGGCCTCCTCAAGGAAAGGGATCTCCTCTAGGTCATCGATCGAGTCCTCGAGATCGACGACGATCTTGGAATCCATGTTTGTCGCATCGGCGTCAGGCTGATACTCCTGCTTCTTGACCAGAATGATTTCGTCTTCTGGTACGTTCGGCCGCATGGTGCCGCTGAAAGGCACTGCTCTACTTGCGGAAGATGCCGATGGTGTACTCGGACGTTCTGAGTCGTCGTTGCCACTACGACTTCCACGATTCAAGGCGGCTGTGGTGTCATTCAGGACTTCCATCGTGCTCTTCTTCGGTGCTGCGACGGGTTTGGATACAGGCGGCGACGTCGCAGCAAGGGCTGGAGTCGAGTACGTCGCCATGGCGCTCGGCGTGGCAGCACGCATCGGCTTGACCTTTGGTGGCGACTTATCTTTGACAGAAGACGAAATAGGCGCTGAAGCCACGGCGTCGTCCTCGATTGGCGCGTCGACGCCTAGAACGTCGACGGGTGCTCTCGGCGTGGCCTTCGCAGTCGGTGCAACCGTTGGAGGACTTCGCTTGGGCTTGCTTTCTGCCGGCGCAACGTCGCCACCAGGCGAAGGGCTCGCACTCGGTGG
Organism: Pythium sukuiense; assembly: GCA_023334995.1. Lineage (NCBI taxonomy): Eukaryota > Oomycota > Peronosporomycetes > Pythiales > Pythiaceae > Pythium > Pythium sukuiense. Next base: position 29,943 of record JAADVL010000037.1, read on the forward strand.
ACGAACCGTCTTCTTCGCCTCTGGTGCAGCCATCCGTGGGGTCGCCACCTCCTTGGCCATGGCATCAGTCGCTTTCGCGTCTCCACCTTCCGTTGCCTTGGCCTCACTCTTCGCGGGCGGGGCTCCTCCTGGGGGAGGTCCCATTGGTTTTCCTGACGGGGGCGCCCCCGCAGGCTTCGCTCCCGGTGGAGCGCCTGACGGAGGACTTGCAGACGGAGGTCGAGCCGCTCCTCGGATCTTCGCGACAGAAGCGCTAGGCGTTGCTCCAGTCGGCGGAGGGCCATTGGGTGGCGGAAGCGAGGACTTGGCTCGCACGGCAGCCACTGCAGAGGTCGCACCCTGCGGGGGCGGGTTCCCTGGAGGCGGAAGAGCCTTCTTTTTCTTCTTCTCGGCTCCTGCGGCTCCGTCGTCCTTTGCGTCGCCGTCTTTCGCCTCTGGCGGCGGTCCCTTCGGAGGCGCCTTCATCCTCCTCTGCCTGTTTAACAACCAAAACTCATCAGCCCCACGATGAAGCCTACACACCAACCCAGGGTCTGATCTTGGCACGTACGTGGCACCCGCCGCTGCTTCATCTAGCGAGTCCTTCATCTCCTTCTCGTCGGCCATGGTGATCGTCGTCACTCGGGCAGCAGCTCTTCTCGTTCCATGTACAGAGGCACTAGTCGGATGAGTGTGCCTGTGGGAAACCGTTCCAATCCCTCCACACAGCTAGCCTCTGTACGGGTTCACTTGCCTCTCTCTTCAGCTATTCTTGCACCCTTCGAGGTCTCCGATAACGGACACAACGCCTTCTTGAGGTTGCGCTTTCGGCCAATAAAAGCCTCTCGCTGCTGCCTTTTGTGAGTCAACCGAACACTTCCCCACGCTCACACCACACACGCCATGTCATGCCGCAAAATGTCAGGGTTCCTCTATATAAAATGAATATTCGCTGCCATGACACACTTACTTGCGGGCCTCGGGACAGCCCTTGCCTGGCGTTCGGCTCTGGACGTCCGCCACGAGCGCATCCGACAGCACGCGGTTCTCCATCAGGTGCTTCATGTGGAGGATCGGGTGCACGCCAACGGACGAGATCGACTGGCCCGAGATCAGCTCGCTGTACTTCTGCGGGTGGAAGTTGGCCATCGGGTCCTCGCCCTTCACGGCCTCGCCCGACACACCTTCGGCCACAGCGAAGAGCGCGTCAATGTCGTTCATCTTCATGAACGGACACGTCGCGCAGCCGCCGGCGGTCGAGCAGCCCTCGCCGCCCGCGACGCCCGGCACGAGCTCCTCTCCTTCCGTCGCGACAGCGTCCGCCGACACAGGGAAGATGATCTCGACCGCCGGCTTGTTGGCGCCAGGCTGGGCACGCAGCGTATCCTGGACGCCACGCACAATGGCCGTGATCATGCCGGCCTCCGTGCCCAGCACGAAGCGCAGCCGCTCGCCGGTCTGGTTCTTCACGGCCTCCTTGGTCTTGTCCTTGATAAAGTTGAGGATGTTGGAGGTGGATCCGACGACGCCGCGGTCTTCGTTCTGGGCCTCCATGGCCAGCGTGAACATCTCGCCGGGCACCTCGAAATGGGCCGTGTGGTACGCGTCACTGTACTGGTCGCGGACACGCTTCGTGACCTTGTCTCCGAACATGTGATGCACGACGCAGTTGCCTTCCTTGAAGTAGTCGAAGCGTGTGAGCAAGTGGGCAATGGTCTTCTGGTTGTGGGCCGGGTGGATCTGGCGGATCTGCTCGTCGGGGAGCTGCACGAGGTGCTCGAACATTTGCTGCAGGTTCTCACCCATGTACGTGTCCGGTCCGTAGTGGACCGTGATGTCAGGCACCTGCGCAAAGGCCTGGAGGATGGTCTGCACGACGTTGGACGACGTGCACGTGATGGTCGGGATGATGTCGTGCGCGAACGCCTTGCTGCGCAGCGACGTGTTGATGTACACGACGTGGAGGCTGTTGGGCGTCTTCGCGGCCTTCTGCAGGTACGCGATGTACGCCTGGCGCTCGGCCGACTCGGCTAGACTGCAGCCGATCTTCTGCTCCGTGAGGCGGTACACTGGGATGTGCGAGAAGCCGTTCGAGTCGAGATTCGCACGCACCGACTCGGACATGAAGTCGACGCCCAGCACGGCCACGGACTGGATGCCCTTGTCGGCCATCTTGGCGGCAGCCTCGCCCATGGCCAGCGAGTCGGCGATGAACGTGTGCGGCCACGACAGCGACGACAGGATGCCCTGCAGCTCCGGGTCCATGTAGAAATGCGCGACGATGCCCATCTTCTTGGCATGGAGCAGCGCGTCCAGCTCCTTCACGACCGCCATGTCGGGCTTGAGGTAGTTGGCCTGCGCCTCGGCGAAGGAGCCCTGCGCAGAGATGTCATTCTCCGAGATCTGCATGTCCATCAAACGCAGCATAGTGAGCCAAAAGTTCCATCAATCAAACAGAAAAGCGAGGAGAACGCACGAGAATGGACGGAAACGGGCGGTCCCAGGACGCCGCGAGCGAGGCGGCGGCGGTGGAGCGCATGCGCAGCGAGGAACGCGCGGCAGGGGCGGAGGCACGCAGGCCGCGGCGCGCGAGAGAGGCGAGCATGATGGTGCTGGAGGTGGACGGGGAAGTGCCTCTTGCGATGCGAATGGCCGAATGACCCAAGTGATTGATGCTGCGCGAGGGCGACAGCGGCGTTTGATTGATTGTAGGTGGCGGACCACCGGAGGGAGAGAGGGAGGGGGGCGTCACGTCAGAGCTACAGAACACAGAACACGGTAGGGTGACCCAACCGCTGGTATGTCCATAATAGGGTAGGACTGCCGTGAAACAGACACCGAAAATTTGTCCAATGAACCTGGTTTTGGTTTGATGGTTTGATTGATGTCGTGTTTTGAAGTTGATGTGGTCGATCAGAAGCGATGATGCGCCGGACGAGGACGAGGAGGTTCAACCTCGCGATAGTGACATCCTGTGTCCGGTGGCTCTCCAGACAGCGAGCGAGCGAGTGACGTCGGCTGCTCCTCTCTCTCGTTCTCCGCATGGCATGGGCGTTCGTTTGGACTCACGCCGTCTGCGTCAGCGTGTTTCTAGTACTGTACTAGACTACGATGAGGGGACCTATCCACTGACTGCCGTTCGTGGATTGGATTCCGGAGATCCAACAGTGTTAGTGGACGAACCACTTCAACTACATCGCCCATGTCCCCTGGAGCCATCCACATGTCCATGAAGGAACGCGATCAAGTGGCGACGAGCGCAGCACGCGGGTCACGGGTTTTGATTCTCCAACAACGGGTCTAAACCCATTGATGCTGGATCCCAAACATCAAGTCATATGGTGAACCCATCCACCCTATGGCACTGACTCTCTGTCAGATGACTGATGTACTGATATTGCATCAATATCCAAACGTACTGGTTTAACAAATTGATCTCCTCACCCCCCAACATGGCTACATTTTCCAGAGTCACTCTCTTACAGCCACCGCTTCATGTGGAAGTAGCCGACGGTGCTGGACGCCAGCACTACCACGGCGATCCACCAGATCAGGTAGCCGTACTTGTAGCCCAGCTCCGGCATGTACGTGAAGTTCATGCCGTAAAGACCCGTAAGGAACTGTGCGGGTAGGAACAGCGCCGCCACGAGCGTCAGCAGGTAGCTCACGTCGTTCTGCTGCGCCGCACGGATGTTGTGGAGCTCATCTATGAGCCCCTTGCACGCATCCAAGTGCTTGTCGCAGTCCTCCTGTACGATCGCGATGTGGTCCTGCACATCGCGAAAGTACCGCAGGATCTCGCCCGTGAAGTCGTTCGACTCGGACATTTGCACCACGACTTCGTTCAGCGGCTTACACAGCCGCTTGAGACCCTTGAGTTGCTTGGAGCAGTTGTGGAGCCGAGAGATGTCGAAGCGGTTCGGATCCAAGGTCACGAGCCGCTCCATCATCACGATCTTGGCGCCCAGCGTGTGGACGATGGGCGTGAGGTCGTCGACGACAGCGTCTACGATCGTGTAGGCGAGGAACGGAGGGCCGTTCTGGCGGATCTTGGAGTAGGACGTGTCCACACGCGACTTGACCATGTTCCACAGCGGACTCGTGTGCTCCTGCACGCTAATCACGACGTCCTTGAGCATGTACACACTGAGCTGCTCCGGATTGGACATGACCTCGCCGATGCGCAGCTCATAGAGTCGGTCCTCCAGCTCCTTCTTGTCCATGAGATCGAACTGTGATGGTCCGTCATCTCGCTGGTACAGGGAGGCGCGGTACATGCGCTGGTATGCGCGCAGCTTGTTCACGTCCACGGGACGGATGGTCTGTAGAATCAGCGTCGAGTGCTCGTCGTATTTTTCGTACTTTGGTCGCTCACGGTCCACGTCCAAGGCGTCTTCCACGGCGAGCGGATGTAGTCGGTAGCGCACCGACAGACGTCGGATCAAGAGCGGATCACAGCCCTCCACGTTGATCCAGCGCACGGTGGCCCAGCTAGGTTTCTTCGAGTAGATGAACTTCTCCACGTGGTTGATTGGGTACACGCTGCGGATACGGTCGGGCGAGTACTCGATCGAGCCGAGGACAGAACACTGGTGCTTGTAGAAGGCAAACTCGGTGGCCATTTCACGCACAAAGTCTTCCTTGAAGAGCTGCGCGAGCTTGATCTCCTGGATCGCCTGCTGGAACTCGTCGAACGAAATTCCGCCGCTGTGGTCCTCGTCCACTTTCTCGATAAAGGACTGGAACTCCACGTCGTCGGCACACACAATGCCCATGGCTTCGAGCCCACGACCGAAGCCTTCGTAGCTGACCATGCCGTGCTCGTCTGGATGGAAGATGCTGAAGACCCGCGAGAGCTTGGCATTCGTGAGGTCGTAGTACGGGTCCATGAGCGTCAGATGGTCGGGCTCCTCAGGCGACGCCATGGCCTCCGACCAGTCCACCGAGTTGGAGTGGCGAGCGATCTGGTCCACGGATCCAATAGACACGAAGTGGCTGATGTCCTTGCCATGCAGGTTCTCCTTGGAGCCCGTCGACTGACCGTGCGGCTTGGCCAGTTGCATGGCTGGCGACGCCGCTCGAGACAGTGGCGTGAGCAACTGAGAGGTTCTCGACCCTCTGGACGCCCTCGTCGCTGGAGACGACGCACTGATCGTGCTGGTGAAGAGCCCTGGTACCTCCACACGCTGTCTGGCCAGCACGCTCTCTTGCCTCGCCATGTCTGCGACCGTCGTGCGTCTCGTGAGCCGACCGACGCCCTGCCGCATGCCTTCCTCGGATGCCCAGTCGCTGGGCTCTCTGTCTCCCCCCTCGGGCATCAGCAGTCTCTCGTGAGGCAGCCCGCTGGAGCTGCTGGGCGTGAGCTGCACGTCCACGTCGTGCGTCATAACAGAGACCGTCAAGCTCTCCTGCAGATGATGCTGAGACAGAGTCTCCTCGTGGTCGATCAGGTTGCGGTAGGAGAAGTCGTTCTCGTCCTGCGGGTCCATTCTGAAGCAGGAGTCTGTCGTGTCTCCTCGTGGCAAGTGGGAGCTCTTCGCGGGGAGCCATCTCGGGTCCTCTATTCAGAGCAGATGAGTGATTGGATGATCTACTGAGATAAGTTAGTCGATCTGCCGCCTTTCTCACAAGTGAAGACGTTCGTTCCGTCTCCATTCTTGGTGTAGATCTTTCACATCTACAGCTCTACTCTCTGTTGTCTCTTAGATCTTGTACGAGTCGTTGTCGTCGTCCTCGTTTCCTTCGTCCGTCTTGGACTCAAAGTACGAGCTCGGGCCGTCGCTGACGCTGCTGCCCAGCGCCTCGAACGAGTCCATGAGCACCTGCAAGCGATGCAGCGCATTCTCGGCCGTCGGGCGTCGCTGTGGGTCAAACGCCAGACAGTCGGAGATCAGATATGAGATATCTTGCGGGCAGTCGGGCGTGATCGATGGTTGCAGCGCGCCCGTGCTCAGCAGCTCCAGCATCGCCATCTCGCTCAGGGGCTGGCCGCTCGACAGTGTGATGTCCGAGAAAGGCGGCTCGTGGCTGTCCAGCTCCACGAGTATGACTCCAAGCGCGTACATGTCCACAGCCTTGCCGTGGGAGCCGCGACGCGCGAGTACTTCCGGTGCAATCGATCGGCTTGAGTTCCCGCTGGCCATCGAGAGGTCGAAGTCTTGGACACGGTGGCGACACATGCCGAAATCCGTGAGCTTGGCCGTGTAGTTGTCGTCCAGGAGCACGTGGTGAGACCGTAGATCACGATGCAGGAGCGCAGGGTCGTGCGAGTGCAGATACACAAGCGCTTGGCAAATGTCCATGGCGATGCGGATCTTGCGCTCGCTCCATCTCTTCGCCGACGGGTCTGTGCGGGCGAGCCTCAGATACTTTTGCAGGTCACCGTTGCTCATAAACTCCAGCAGCATCTGCAAATCCGAGTCGCTTGTCCACGACACGCCGAGGAACTGGACGATGTTCTCGTGGAGAAGACGCCCCAGGAACTTGATCTCTTCGATGAAACGCTCAAAGGCACGAGGATCCTTGCGCTTGTAGTAGAGCCGCTTGACGATGACTGTGTCGGTCTGATACCGTGCGAGCCACAGCACGCTATTAGCTCCAATACCGACTTGCATCACGAGCTCGATATCGAGGATATCGACGCGCCATCGCAGCAGCTCGGGATCCTCCCACATATCGATCGGTCCGTAGCGTTGACTGCCCGTAGCTATGGGGTCGTAAAGTTCTCCAGGCGACTCGAGCGAGTTCCGCTTCCGTGGTGGCATCCGGGCAACAAATAACGAAACCACCATCACCACGAAGACGCTGCAAGCCAACACGATGTTGAGGACAGGGCTGGTTTTGCTCTTGACGCTGGATGGACTCGGAGTTGGCGTCTCAGTCGAATTGTCGGGCTTATCAGTCGCGATGGGGTTGAGAGGATCCGTTGCCGGGCCGGATTTAAGGCACACCGTGTACTTGCCACGCAACTGGACGGACTCGATACAAGTGCCTTGAACCGCGAAGGCAGACGCATCGATCTCGAACGATTCGAGCTGCGAGAGGAAGATGCGCTGCGAATCTGTGAGGCTAGAGCTGACGTTTGCGATTGGATTTCCTTGCAGTTTCCTGCACCAGTAGAGGCCAAGAATGTCAGCAATGGAGACGCCGTCATAACTAGAGCAGAAATACGTACAGATCGCGTAGATTCGTCATTGCGAACACATCCAGTGGGATCGTTGTTAGTGCGTTGTCGTGCAGGTCCCTACGGTTCACAGTATAAATGTGTGAGCATCGCGCAGTGCCGAGGAGACGTGAGAATTTACTCACAGCGATCGAAGATTGGAGAACGTATCGAGCTTCACTTCCGTCAGATTGTTCCCACTCAGGTCGCTGCATCCACAAGGTGTCAGCTTCATCAGACAGCACCACACAAAGAGATTGAAGCACGACGTACAGTGCATGCAGTGTCGCGCTCATCGCAACGACGTCCGTCGGGACGATACCCAGCTGGCAGCCACCAAGACTCAACTCGATGAGTTTCGCTGGCAGCGATCCGCTCGTGACTGGACCAAACTGGTTCTTGGACAGATCGCTATTTATCATATAGGCGTTTGTGTAAGCTTTGGTCCGAATGAAGCAAGGTAGACTCACAGCGAAGACGTACAGAGTCGTGAGTCGCGTCAGCTTGGCGAGATTTGACGGTACTTCCTTCAAGAAGCAGTCGGACAAGAGCCTGCCATGATAGCAAGCATTAGCTGAGGTATTTGCATCGAAGTTGACTGCTGTGGGCACTCACAGTGTCGAGATATCGGCAGGGAGAGTGGTGGCATCGACACTGCTGAGGGCATTTTGGGAGAGAGACCTACATGCAAGGAATTCAATCAGGCATAATTCCCGTAGCTGAAGCACACAGCGCGAATTCGACTTACAGCGTCTCGCCGACTGGCCAGTTCTTGATATTTGAGGAGATCGACGTGAGCTGGACCTTCTCGAGGATCCTGGGAGTCAAAGTAGATCTTGTCAGTTGAATTAACATGAGAAAACCCCAACGTGTGGTTGCTTACAAATGGTTGGCTCGAAGCTTGACGCCGGAGAACGCTCCATCAGGAAACGGGTTTTCGCTGAGGTCTCTACAAAGTCCACAGCCACAATAACACGGTCAGTGAACCAGGATTGTGGTGGGAGATCGCGAAGAGGACGGTAGCGTACACGAGCTGCCAGGTCTTTTCAATGCCGAGATCACCGGGCAGTGTCCGTAAGCTGCAGTTGCGCAGTTTCCTGAACCAACGAATCAAACCACAACAGTCTCTGTTAGCCACAAGGACCACCCCATCCTTCCTTCGACAGGGTTTCACTCGGTACTCACAAGGATACGAGCGTGGCTGGAAACGAATTGCTCATTGTTTGCGCGAAATTGTTGTGGGACAGATCCCTATGGACATCCAAAATCCAATTTGTCAGGGACCGAGAAAGCCAAGATACCGGTGAAGAAACACCTTACAACATTTGCAAAATTGGCAGGTTGGCGATGCCCGCAGGCACGGCAGACAGACCGGTGGACGATAAATAGCTACGGCAAAAGGATACAACGATGAGATCATGGGGTACCGACAGCAGTGTAGGACAACTCACAGTTCTTTGAGGTCGGGTAGCTTGGGGAAGCTGGTGAATTGGGCAAAATTGTTGAACGACACGGATCTAACACAACAACCGTGAGCAAGGCTGCAAGTGTGACATAGGTGGAAAGGACTGCGACGCACAGTCGATTCAGCGAGGTGAGCGACGCGATATCGACGGGGAACACCGCGAGGTTGTTACTGGACACATTTCTATCATCATCACACAAATCCACAGTGAGATCGTTGCTGCTGTGACGATGTAATCACAACTCGCCCGACGACAACACTTACAAGACACGGAGGGAGACGGGGAGCGAGCCTGCCGGCAGTGCCGACAGAGCGTTGGACGACAAATCTCTGTTAAAATTGCACTCACGAGTCAGAAAATGAATTGTACTGTCAGTGGAGACCGTATGATGGAGCTTACAGAGTGGAGAGTGCGGGCGCCGCGCCGATGGACCAAGTTTTCAGCCGACACCGTGAGAGTTGTCTATCCAGAGACACGTAATGTGAGATCGTGTAAATGCCACGATGCCGTGGAAGATTTGTACGTACAGTGAGACGAGTTTGGCATACGACGGCAGCTTCGTGACGCCCGAGAGGTCAAATCCCCGGATAAACAGCCTCTCGAGCGACTGCCAATTTGCCAGCACGCCCGTTGAAATGGGGATATCCAACTCTTCCGCAGGGTCTTTTGACCTCAGAACGAGCTGCGTGGTCTCCGCCGGCAGTGTAAAATCCTGCACACTCCTTACGTCGCTCGCATTCAGCACAATGGTCTTCAACGGCGTCTCGCCCTCGTTCACATCCTCTCGCTCTTCGTTCGTCGTATTTTCGCGTGCCAATGCCAGAGTCTCCGCGTCGTTTGTCACCGTCAGCGACCAGCGTTTTGGCTCCGGCGACACACACAGCACGCTCTGAGTCTCCGAGACCTCTCGGCAGCTCGCATTTGGCATCGCGCGCGTCGCTTTGCACGTCGCGCCGCTGGCCGCGATCTCCACACATACCGCTGCGCCTGCCACCGTCGAGCACGCCGAGCTGCAGCTTGTCGTCAGCACCTGGAGATCCAACGCCGCCGCGTCGCTCATCGGCGCCACGGCCACTCGTCCGGGCAGATCGCTCATGCCGCTCTCATCGGCCGCCAGCGCGCCGCCGACCAGAAGCAGCGCCACGAGCGACGAGCGTCTCCGCCTCCGCGTGGCCATGGTCGATCGCTGCTTGGGTTGTGCCGGGAGACACCACGTCGCTCCTCTCGTGTCGGCCACGCCGCAGAGGATTCTCCAACGGCCTCGATCTCAATTCCGATTTTTTGTGGGAAAGTCCAGCATCCATGGGTCCAGCAGGTCAATGAAAGTGATTCTCTTGCGGACAGAAACGGGCCGCGTGGGCTCGAAAATAACCAAAAACCACGATGGTTCAAGTGGTTTTTGGACGCTGAACCCAGGATTCGGATCATTTTACGACTGATTTGGGTGGAGGTGGGTGCTAAAGAGAGGTGTTTCGTGAAATTTGGGAAATGTAAGGAAACGAGCAGCTCCGATTCGAATTGTGAGGGAGTCAGCTCATTCAGCTCGCGAGTCAGACCAAACAGTGACGGAGAGTGCAGTGGCATCCGACAGACACTGGATCATGGAGAAGCAGGAAGAGCGTGGCATGATCATGATCATGACACTCGCACGCCCAGCACGCCGATCGTTCGACAGTGCCGGCAGCGTGGCACTGGGCAGACACGAGGGGTGGCGTCGCGGCATACAAAATCCAATATAATTAGCACGGAGGAGAGGAGCAGGAGGACCAGGACGACGATGAGGGAATGACTGGCGACTGGGCTTGCCTTCGTTGACGCATCTGGTGGCAGCGACCCGGACGCATCATGTGTGGCTCTGGGGCTCTTGACAGGGCGGACATAGTGGCCATTGTAGCGTACAGTACAGTGGTAACTGGTAGGGTAACGTGTGAGTGGCGTCGTGGCTTGACGTGGAGGTCGGGCACATGGTAAGCGTGGCAAGGTCGCTTGAAGATGCCACTATGAATGTCACTAAAACGAGGCGATCTGGCTATAGAACGCATTCAAAATGAAGGTCATGTTGACCTCGATGGCTACTTGAGAAGGGCGCTGCGCACCCACACGCTCTCGCAGAGCTCGATGAGTTGCAGGATCTCCTCAGCGGTCTCCGTCATGTCGAACTGCAGGAGATCTGCAGCAGACTCGTTGTTTTGGCCGAACTTGGTGCGAGGATTTGCTCCAGCGGCGAGGAGAGAGCGTACGATGGGGAGACACTGCATGCTCACGGCCCATCGAAGCGGAGTGTATCCACCGTACGGTGACGAGCAGCTAAGCTCTGTGTCTGCGCCGTAGCGCAGTAGCACTTCAACCGTACGCGTGTGTGAAGGATACGCTTCATCGCCGTCGCCCGTGTCCTCGGCGTCTGGGTTCTCTTTCACAGCCGCATTTAGAGCCGTGTCGCCCTCACGAGTGCAAGCGTCGATGTCCAAGCACGTCGTCTTCAGCAACGCATCCGCGATATGAGATAGTCCTTCGTGCGCTGCAGCGTGGAGCGGCGTGAAGGAGTTGTTGTCTCTCCAACGAGGGTCGGCCCCACACTCCAGCAGAACGCACAACGCCTCGAGGTTGTCGTGTTCAGCCGCTCGGCAAACTGCACCCTCATCACCGACGACGAGCGCACCATTTTCGGCAAGAAATCGAACCAGCGCTCCAGTTCTGTCGCACGCTGCTGCTTCGACGATAGGACGCATGAGCGGCGTGTGCAAATCCGCTCCATGCGCCAGCAAGACTGCCAGAGTACTCTCACTTGCGCGTCTCGTTGCCGCCCGAAGAAGATAAGGGAATAAATCCTTTCGTGCCGAGTCTGGGTACCTTGAGCTGTCGGTGAAGAGTGGCGCTGTGAGCAGGATCTCCAGCATCGCGCCGTCCCGCTCTTCGATCGCGAGCGTCGCAGCGTTCACGAGGAAGAACTGGAGTGTCTTGGGCACCAAATCTGCAAACGGCGACGCGAAGATCCACTGCATCACATCATGCTGGTGGTAGTAAGTGATGGTGTTGAAGATATTCGTGGCGCGGTCGTGCAGATACACCCACGCGTTCGCTAGGATGTCTTTCTCGCGGAAGGTGTGGAACGCCAGGTCTTGGATCGCGTCGTCCATGACCCCCTCCTCCACCGCGAGGGCTGCCGCAAGTACATCCGGCTGCGCAAAGTACCGCTCGAGAGTTCCGATATCTCCCAGCTCCGCCGCCGCGAACAGGTCGAACCGCGTCAGCTCCATCTTCGCTGTTGTTTGTTCTTCTCCGGATTTTGTCGCAGGCATTCCATACAGTACTCTCCAACAGCTCATTTACAGCCAATCCGATTTGGCTACACTATCCCTCTTAAAATCGCTTCCATCGACCTATGGATCCTCGGTGCTGGACTCTGGGGAAGGATGTGTTCACGTCGATTCAAATGAGATGTGTCCGCCTGACGGCGGTGTGCGACTTAGCGTTGGATCCGCACCGTGTCGTAGTAGCACTTCGACCAAACTTTTATGTCCTCAAACAGCGCCACGACCGAAGTTAACATGCGAGCGCTTCTTGAGAGTCAGGCCCAACGCCCACGGTTTCGAGCATCGATATCCACACACGCTGCTTTCAGTAGCGTGTCCGCCATTTGAGGCAGTTCCCCATCCGCTGCAGTGTGGAGAGGCGTCTGGTCGAACCCGTTCTTGGCTCGCGGGTCGGCACCGTTCTCCAGTACAACGCACAACACCTCGACAACGCCGTTTTCAACTGCTTCTTGATCACCTACCACTGGAGCACCGTCACGAATGACAGATTGGACGACTGCGCCAGTTGAGCCATGCCTTGCTGCCTCGCCGACTGGTGTTGATATCCCAACGCGCTGCAGATCCGCGCGATGAGCCGTCAACACGGCGAGCGAGCTGATACACTCGCACTCTATCGCCTTGCTCACGAGACGCGGGAATATGTTTTGTCCGGTTGCCTCTGAGAAGATTGGACTGTCCGTGAAGACTGGTGAGGTGAGCAGGATCTCCAGCATCTCGATGTCGGACCAATAGACCGCATACGCCGCAGCATCCACCAGGAAAAACTGCAGCGTCTTGGGGACCAAGTCGACGAACGGCGAGGTGAAGAACCACTTCATGATGTCGGGCTGGTGGCACTGCGCGACCGTGTCGAAGATATTGCGGGCTCGACTGCCGTTCAGAAACACCCACGCGTCTTCAGGGATGGCCGCTTCTCGGCGGAGGCGAAACGCCAACACTGGGAACTCATCGTAGGAGATGGTCTCCTCTGCTTCGAGAGCTGCTGCTCGCGCTTCTGGCTGCGCGAAGTACCGATCGAGAGTCTCGATATCCCCGCATTCCGCTGCAGCGAACAAGTCGCGCTTCGTGAGCTTCATGTTCGCTGTTCTCGTTTGAGGTCAGCTGTTGCCAGCCAATCCAAGATGGCTGCACTTTCCCTCCTAAAAACGTGTACCGAGTTGACGGGATCCACATCAGGAGCATCGAAGTTTGGAGAAATCACTGTATGATCTCGCTCATAGGGTGTAGCAGTACTCTTCTTACGGCGGCGGGTGACTTTGGTTCGCACTTGCACCATGTTGTAGTAGCACTTCGACCACAGTCTTGTATGAAGGCTGCCCGACAACACCACGAATAGAGTCGACGGCCGAGCTCTTTTTGACTGCCAGGCTCAATGGTGTCTGACCCTGACGATCTCGAGCATCGATATCCATGCACGTTGTCTTCAGTAACGCGCCTGTAATTCGAGGTAGCCCTGCAAGCGCTGCGGTGTGGAGAGGCGTCTGGTCGAACTCGTTCTTGGCTCGCGGGTCAGCACCTTTCTCCAGTAGAACGAGTAGCGCGCCCAGGCTGTCGTTTCTCGCTGCCAAGTGAATGGAATCCTGATCCCCCACGATGATTGCGCCGCTGTCAATCATGGATCGAATGACATCGCCAGTCCGATCATATATCGCCGTATCTCTGATGGGTGGTGCGGACGGTGGAACAAGCGCGTGCAGATCCGCTCCATGTGCCGTCAAGACTGCCAGCGTGCTCACACACTCCCGCTCGATCGCCTTGCGAAGGAGATGTGGAAATATGTTCTTTTCCGGTGAGTCTGAGAAGACTGAGCTGTCGGCGAAGACTGGTGAGGTGAGTACGATCTCCAGCATCTCGAGGTCGGAACTGTCGATCGCATACATCGCAGCGTCCACGAGGAAGAACTGCAGCGTCTTGGGAACCAAGGCGACAAAATGGGACGTGAAGAGCCACTTCATGACTTCGTGCTGCCGTTGATACACGACTTTTATGAAGATGTTGGGGAGTCGACCGCCGACATACTCGTACATCCACGCGTCTCCTTGGATGGTCTCATGTCGGAGGTCGCGCGAATCCAACACTGGCTGAAATTTGAAGGAGATCCTCCTCTCCGCTGCACGTGCCGCTGCTCGCGCGTCTGGCTGCGCAAAGTACCGCTCGAGAGTCTCGATATCCCCGCAACCCGCCGCCGCGAACAAGTCGCGCTTCATGAGCTGCTTCATCTTGGCCGTTCTTCAATGCAGTCAGCTGACTGTGAATGAGGATTCTGCGAAGAGCTCATTCCGAAATGGCTACACTCTCCCTCCTAGAAGCGGATATCCTCTCGTACTGATTTAGCGAATCGATTGTAGCGGACGCCCATCCGCTAGTGGACGAGCGGATCCGCTCGCAGGTCAAATCCACGTCCACGTGGCTGGCTGCCCGAAGCGACGTCGCTGTCCGAAAGTGATTGAGCTCTTCATTTTCGGATCGGATTCCAGAAGCTCAACACCGCACGCCATGGCCGCCAAGATGCGCAGCGGGCCGGAGAGCCAGTCGAGCATCGCCAACCTGCTCGTGTGCATCGCTGGTATCTATATCTGTTACCTGTCCTACGGTATCTTCCAGGAGAAAATGTGAGGAGTCTCTGCATGGACGATCATGGATGCGGAAGACTGACGCGTGTGAATGAATGGATGGATGGTTCTGTAGCTTCACGTACCGCACGGCCGATGGCGACAAGTTCACGGCCACGCTGTTCATGCTCTTCGTGCAGTGCGTGACCAACGCGCTCGTCGCGTACTCGGCCACGTTCGTGTGGAAGCCGCAGCGCCCGACCATGCCGCTGCAACCCTTCGCCGTCACGTCGTTCGCGTACCTCGGCGCTATGCTCTGCAGTAACGAGGCGCTTAAGCACGTGAGCTACCCGACGCAGGCGCTGGGCAAGTCGTGCAAGATGATCCCGGTCATGCTCATGGGCGTGCTCATCCGCCGCAAGAAGTACACGCTGCGCGATTACATCTGCGTCGTGCTCATCACGACGGGCATTGCCGTGTTCCAGTTGGGCAAGGCTTCGTCTAAGAAGGCCGCGCAGGAGAACAGCACGTACGGCCTGCTGCTGCTGTTCCTGTCGCTGACACTCGACGGCATCTCGGGCCCGAAGCAGGAGGAGATCTCGCACCAGTTGCGTCCGTCGGTGCACCAGCAAATGTTCTACACGAACCTCTGGGCCGTGATCTACACGGGCGCCGGCGCCATTCTCACGGGCCAGGCGTACTCGGGCTTCCTCTTCTGCGTGGAGAACCCAGCCATCCTCAACTCGGTGTTCTACTTCTCCATCTGCAGTGCGCTCGGCCAGAACTTTATCTACTTCACGATCCAGCAGTTCTCGGCGCTCACGTGCACGACCATCACGACCACGCGCAAGTTCTTCACCATCCTCTTCTCCGTGGTCTGGTACGGCCACCAGCTCACGACCATGTCGTGGATCGGCGTCGCCATCGTCTTCACGGGTCTCGGCTGGGAGCTCACGAGCAAGTACCAGAAGTACCAGGAGCAGCAGAAGCACAAGCAGAACCTCCATCGTGCGTAAATAGAGAAATCTCACTGTTCGAAATTGGAAAACGGATTCTGTTAGTTGCGAGTGAGCGTGCATTCTTCCTGCACGCTCTCACGGTGGTACTTTCGTCGCTGAAGCAGGTACGCGCTTGAAAGTGGAAACTGATGAGGAGGCTACTGGTGTGAGCTAGCTACTCGACGACTCACGGGTCACGTCTCTTGCTTGCTGCGGATCCTGGGCGAGGAACACGAGGCTGAGCACCTGCGGGAGCTGCCGCGGTGGCTTGGTTTGGAGTTGGGTCGGTGTTGGCTGCTGCGGTGGCAATGCCCACTGCTGTCTTTGACGCTCGTCGAGCCGACTGGCGGGACGACTCCACGATGCCGAGGTCGAGGTGCATCAGGTTGGTGTCTGTCAGCACCATGTTGCGAACGAGATTCTTCAAGTCTTCTCCGAGGATGTCGAGGTCGAACTCGCCGTCTTCGTTCTTTTCCCACTTGCTGACTTCTGCTCGGAGACCTTCGAGCTTCGAGGGATACAGACGTGCAAACTTCTTGCGCGTTTTCTCCTCCTCGATGAGCACTTTCGAGTTGCCTTTGAAACGCTCCTTGCTGCTCGCGTTGGCAGAAAACTCGGCCATCTTCTTCTCTATCTCTCGGACGGCAGTGAAGTCGTCCATGATCTTCTGCAGTGAGACTAAGCGATTTTGAGCAGACTGGATCAAGCCCTGAATGATGACTGCATCGTTCGCAGTCCGCTTGAGCTCGTCCAGCTTCTTTGATCCGTACGTTGGCGAGAAGTACCACGCAAACTCGGTTCTTGCGGGGTCGATTTCAGCGAGGAGACAATCAGCAACTGGTCCGGAGGGTTTCTCGACGACTCCAGGCTCTCTGGACACCATGTACTTCGTCAAAAGGGCCTTGCTGGGGTTCTCTTCCATGTCTTGACGGCCAAGAAAAAAGCTGATGCGTTGCGAAGGCGTTTCGATGTCATACTTTCCGAGTTGATCTCCCATCGTCAGCAAAAGCGTCCGAATAGCGCCGTCAATCGAATCCGTGACATGTTCGAGCTTCTCCGCTCCAATTCTCAATGCCTCGCGACAGCATCCATACGCTCGGGATTCCAACTGGTTGCCCTGGTTGAAGAATGATGCAGAGAGGTCTTGGAGACCAGACGTTGTCAGTGCCTCGTGCGAGATCTTCGCTGCTTCTTCCAATGTCGAGTGCAAATACGACACTGCATTTGCCCGGCTGTCGCGAACTTCGACCAACACATCTCGAATCCGCGCGAGTCGGTTGAAGGCCTGGATTCCAGTGTCGACAAGGCTCACCTTGTGAGCGATCTGAAGAACTTCGAAAAGAAGATCCTCAGCCTTGAGTACGCTTTCACTCGGATGTTGATGCACAAGCCGCGTGAGCAGACTCTGCAGATCGTCGTGACTCAACTCCATCAGCTCGATCGTCGTTCGAATCTCGTTGGAGAGATCTTCCATTTCACTCACTCGCTTGACTTTTTCGTGAGTGAGCGCTTTGAAGACTCGATTATACTGGTTGAGACTTCCCTGAGAGATCGTCTTTGCGAGTGACTCACGGTCAACTGGTGACTTCATCAACCCGGCCACCCATTCTCTTGGATCAGGTGGCATGGATGGACTAGAGATAGCATCCATTGCACACACAAGATCGACGGAAGATAAGGATCCTCCAGCGTGTCGAAAGTCTTGTACAACCGTAACTTGAAGATCTCGCACAAGACCGTGGATCGCTTCGATCGTCTTCGTGCGTGCAACAACCCTCTGCACCAGCTCGTCCATGAGCTTGTCACAGCGCAGTTTGAGTTCGCTTGCCTGAACTTGAGCTGTCATGCCACGCCCGCTCTGAAGAAGGCTGAGATCAACTGGATCCTCGACCTGTAGAATTGCTTCCAGACGTCTCACATCTGCATAGGCAAGTTCGATTTGCTCTTGCAAACGCGCTCGGCTTTCCTCATAACGCTGAAGCTCCTTGTCGATCTGTCCGTGGTCGTCAGCGGGTCCCAAGCCTAGCTCGAAACGTAGTTGCTCGATCCTCTGTCATAAACAATGTGATAAGTTCAACTTCAGATGTCATCAGCAGATAGCGAGCCACAAACCTCCATCTTTTTTGACAGCTCGCCATTCTTCCTCATCGATTCGACAGCGCTCTCAAGTGCTGCAACTTGATCCTCTCTTTGG
The DNA here is from genome assembly GCA_023334995.1 of Pythium sukuiense. Classification (NCBI taxonomy): domain Eukaryota; phylum Oomycota; class Peronosporomycetes; order Pythiales; family Pythiaceae; genus Pythium; species Pythium sukuiense. Next base: position 47,608 of record JAADVL010000037.1, read on the forward strand.
CGTGCGTTGTCTTCCATTGACCTCATTCGCTCCTCGTACTCTTGGATCTTTGTCTGGGCTTCGGAGAGGCGCTGAGACAAAAGTGCTTCGTGATCTTGGCTCAATGCACCAAGAGAGAAAGGGCTGACCATGGCGAATGCAGCAAGCATCTCTTGGTCAAGCATTTCACGCGCAGCTTTCAACTGATCTTCGTACTCCTGAGATGCAATCTTCGTCTCGTTCACCCCGACGGTCGAAACTGGCTGCCCCTCGTGCTCGATGCGATTACATTCGACATTCGCCAAGAAGAGACGTTTCTGCCCGTATAGAGCGTCTACCAGGCGCCGTATTAACGCCTTCGCAAGGTCGATCGACTCGACCCCCTCGATCACGTAGCCCACGGTATGACTTGGACGTCCTCGATGACGAAGAGCCTCGCCAATCTCCCGAATGTTCTCTTCACAAGTACGCAGCTGCTCCTCATTGGATGCCAAGAACTCGGCTTCTGTCATGGATCGGGATTCACCTGCCCATCCACTTAGAATACGTTGGAGAATGCTCGCTCGCTCACGTAGTTTCTTGCGCTGAGATGTGTGCAGATCTTCTTCAGCGATTGCAATCTGTGCAAAAGCACGTCAGCCCATAGTAATCATCTGATAGGCGCGTCGTGCTCTCACCTGCAACTCGTGGTGAATCTGCTGAAAAATCTCCTCCGCGGAATTGTTGCTCTCTCCAGGAAAGAACTTGGGGGCAAACGCAACTTGATCTCGACCATCATCCAACCACTCAGCATGCTCTCTTTCCTCGTCTTGAAGGGCCCAAGACGCATCGCTGAGCTCGCTGAGACCAAATCGGTGCTACAAGCAACACACTTTCGTCATGAGGAGGATATCACACGAAGCGTCGATATGGACTTGCTCACCTTTAGCTCAGCAACTCGGACGAGGAGATCCATAGGACTTGACTGCTCCACAGCATCAGTGCTACCACTTTCTCGAAGCTGCTGAAGGAGTTGCTGTTTACGCTTCACGTCTTCGCGGGCAGCGGTGATGTACTCCCTCAGCTCGGCTGCTTTCGCTTCTTTCTCACTTGTGAGGTCCTTGATCTCCGCCTTGGTCGCCTCGAGAAACCTTGCAGCTTGGGCGATGAGTTGGTTACGACCGACCGCTGCTTCGCCTCTCACCTTGTTGCTTTCCCACGTGGACATCTTCTCGAGTGCCTCTTCATTAGCGCTAGCAATCGCACTCTTTCGGGTTAGCAACGCGTCAATCTCGCAAATCTTCGCCTCTTCACTTGTCTGGACTTCACTGGCTTGATGCAGTTGTTCTTGCATCTCGAGGCTCAGACCAATGACTTCCACCACTTTGCACAGGCGATGTAGGTTGATTGTAGAATCGTCGAGAAGACTGGGGAGATGAACCGAAGATCCACCACTGGTTACAGCTGCTGCCATCGGATTTGACTCGTTCCCGCTAGCTGCTGACGAAGCTGAGCTGTTGGAGATCATCGACAACGAGATAGTTGATAAAGATGACCTCTGCGCAAGGGCTGCCATCGCTCTTGTGGTTTCGATACTCGCTTCAGCGATTGACGAAGAACCACTTGCAACCGCCCAAGCAATCTCTTCGAGTTTTCGTAGATATTCCCGAACGACCGGATCTGCCGAGACTTGGTCAGCATTGATGCTGCAAGGATCAGACTCTCCTGTCATCAGCGAACATGCCTTTGATAGAGCACTCCGAAGAATGTCGATGAAGACACGTGAACGGGCGAGTTCCGCGGAGCGAGGATCGATATTCTTCACTGCCTTGTTCTGAATATTCTTCGCGCGGCTCGCATACTGCAACGTGTTTACGGTTTCTCCAGCGTTCGATTCTGCAGGCGAAATACACGCACTGTACCAGCAAATCGACATCAGCTTATCGCCTCCAGTAACATCGCGCTTTGGGACCGTACATGAACAGAGTGCGACTGTTGCCACCCAGGGCGTCTTGAAGCAGGCGAGTGAGCTTCGAGTCTCGATACGAGACGTGCTGTCGTGGGTTTGAACGTCGCCGTTCGTCACCCAGAGCAGTAATCACGTTACCCAGGGCGAGGAGACCAACGTTGATTTGAATACCCTCCTTCATGCGATCACCTTCAGCTTGTGTCTTCTTCAGTCGTTCACTTCCGGCTAGATCAACGAAGGTAAGCTTGGAGACAATCGTCGTCTCCGAATCATCGTCTCCGAGTGAATCGTCAGACGGGTACGTCAGTTTTCGGCTACCGCGGCGCTTTGGCGGGGGAGCGACTCTGACATCTGCGTCTGATGCTGGAGAGGAAGGCGTTTTCTTCACCTTACGAACTATCTTGATCGTGTACACCGCGTGCGATCGACTCGAGTGTTCATTCATGCTTGTGCTGCCAGTGATACGGCGCAGGCATCCTTGTCGCATCTGTTCTGCTGCCTCTGTGGATGATCTCACTTTGATCTACGACGATAAAAACAGGACAAAGTCGTTTAGCGCTGCACATGTGAGCGTCATGACGCACAGGTATTCATACCTCAGTCAGTCCTTGGACCCACACACTGCCGTTACTCTCACGGACTTGAAGGTTGTCACGGTTCTGGCCACGCGATTGATCAAGGAGATCGTGGATATCTTCTCCGTAAATCTCCAAGTAGGACACTGTGACTTGATTCGACAGGCCGTCCTTGTCGCTGTCTAGACGCGCAAACATCTCGCTGATGAAGCGTGGAATAACTCCCTCGTGATCAGGCAGTCGCCCCGACTCGGGACCTGGCGCTTCATCAGAGTTGTTCTGCTCCGGTTGTACCTGTTGGAAAAATCGTGGCGCCAGATTCGCGGTTGAAGCGCCATTTCCCATGGTGTAGGTCTTGCCGGAGCCGGTCTGGCCGTACGCGAGCACCGTCACGTTGTAGCCTTGAAGGAATGAGTCCATGAGAGGCTGAACCACTTGCTCGTATAGATCTACATGAGCAAGCAATAATCGGAGTCCACCATTAGAAGGGCGAGTGAGATTTTCCCATAGAATCGACGGGAAATCACCTTTCTGGGACGCTTCACTTGGGAAGACGTGGTCGAAACTACACAGCAATCACACTCGTTAAGCCACTGAAGCCTCCCTCAAAGCGCAAATCGCCGATACGTACGTGAACGTCTTGTCATTCGAAGGCACGTGGACCATATTCCCCTGCGTTTCGACGCAATTCTGCACTCGTGTGGCCATTTCCTTAGGCAGAAGCGGTCGAACGCGCACGGCAACTTGCACACTGCTTTCCTTCCGTCCTCCTTGGCCCAGCTCAGTCGGCGTCAGCGGACGCGAGGGCGTCGTTCGCGTTCTCTCCGCCACTTCCTCGTCATTCGCACTTGTTGGAGAAGCTTGTCCGTCCGCATTTCCGACGGGCGTCGGCACCGGCGGCGGTCGAGTCGTCACATTCAGTGCTTGTGGCATCGGCAGGCGGCTAAATCCGAAGCCACCGGGCGTGCCACCGACACCACTAGATGCGCCGGCGCCGCCACCATCTCCTCCGGCAGGAGCAGGAGCCATGGACGCGCGTCTCATCGCCATATCTCCATATACAGCGGCAGTCGTCACCAAGGTTACCTTTGCTTTTTGCCGTCGGCTCTTCTCTGTGGTGGTGAGGAAATAAAGCACCCCCCTCGGCCGCGCGCCAAACAGGACAGACCATCACTCTAAGTTCAACACACTCCATTTCAGCCAATCATCACTCGAATTTTGAAACTAAGGTCGTTGGTTGGATGTAATTTTATGCAGGATGCTCTATGATTGGGTAAAAATAAGGTCCTATGGATAGCGTTTGATTGGCTGTCCCCGATTTAGAACAGTGCTGAAAACGTCGCCGCATTTTCTTTTGCGTCGTCCATCAAGCATATGCCTTCGTTAGTTGATGCCGTGTATCACTCATCAAAGGATAACCTCTGTTAAATGGTAGTAGTCACAGCTCTTCGTTCCATGCGACGTGTGCCGGCGAAATGCGACGATGAGAATCCAATCTTAGTCCCGACTACGACGCAGAGCGGAGAGTCCCATGAGATGGTCGTCAAATATAGGAGGCCGTGTGTGTAGTAGCCGTTGTAGCTATGGGCTCTTCATCTTGCGTCCATTGTCATTGTAAGTAGAGCGCTACAGACCCGTCAGAACGGCGAAAATGCTCCGCCGAGGGTCCCTCAATGGCAGCAGCGCTGCCAGCTCCCGCGTGCGCGTCGCTGTGCGTGTGCGTCCGCCGGACTACAAGCTTCCTCGCGATGAAAGCTTGCCGCCGTGCGTGACGACAACGCCAACATCCGTTGAGTATCAGCACGAGATCCAAGCCAAGCACTACACCTACGACCACGTCTTCGACCCCGCCGCGACACAGGAAGACGTGTACACAAACTCGCTTCAGCCTCTCATGACGCCGTTTCTCGATGGCTTCAACGTGACCGTGATGGCTTATGGTCAAACTGGTTCGGGCAAGACACACACGATGGGCGGGAAGGCCACTGTGATCAACACGACGCCCACGACATCACCGTCTCGAAGCCGCTCCTCGTCACTACAGATGCCGTCGATTGCCGTCGCAAACACGTACCAAGGAGCACCGGAAGACGGACTCGTGCCTCGGTTTCTCAACGAGTTGTTCTTCAATCTGAAGCGCGAGCCGTCCGTTCGCACTGTGAAAGTCACGTTTGTAGAAATCTACTGCGACACGATCAGAGATCTCCTCGACGACCGCGCCGACAAGAACATTGTGATTCGAGAAGATGCCCACAATGTGGTCTTGGAAAACGTACGCTCGATGGAAGTCGAGTCTCTATCGAAGGCGCTCGAGCTCTGGAATCAAGGGCGCTCACGTCAGGCAACTGGACCCACCGCGATGAACGACGAGTCAAGTCGATCGCATGCTGTGTATACGATGGAAGTCGCTCGCAAGTTCAGAAGCGAGATCAAGAAGTCCAAGCTCACGTTCGTCGACCTTGCTGGAAGTGAACGTCTCAAGAAAACGCAGGTCGAGGGGGTGCGCAAACGAGAGAGCATCCAGATCAATGGTACGTGAGTTATCAAACTGCAAACTTGCTAGGCTGGTGCTGATTTTGACGTCACCTGCCGCTCGCAGTTGGCTTGTCCGCTCTCGGAAATGTGATCAACGCACTGGCCGACACCAAAACCGCCCAGCGGCGCAGCAGCGTCGACTCGTCATTGTCGCGCTCGTCATCACAGGAGGCATTCGTTCCGTATCGCGCGTCCAAGCTCACCAGACTACTTCAAGATGCGCTTGGAGGCAACTCTCGCACCCTCTTCGTGTAGGTTTTCAATTCTTCCTGGCCATTGTATCTTATTCTGACTCATGTGCGCTGCATACGTAGTGCTTGCGTCTCTCCTCTTGACTCGAACGCTGAAGAAACACTGTGCACCCTGCAATACGCGAATCGAGCCCGGAGTATCCAGAACAAAGCCGAGAAGAATGCCGTTGACCACCACGAACCACTTGTGCTGGCCCCAATTCATCCAATTTCTCCAGAGCTGATGGAAGTGACGCGTTTGCAAGACGAAGTCACGATTTTGAAACAACAAATCGCGGATCTGGAGGCTGCAGCCCGAGCAAAAAGTGAGGAAATCTTGCTTGCAGAGCAGTTGCGAGCAGAGAAGAGAGAGAAGAAGCGCAGCGACCGCCAAGACGTCGAAGTCACCACCGAGATCAACATTGTGCCTTATCATGATGCTGAAACACAATTCGAAGGCGAAAAGAAACCAGAGCCCCCGCCAACAGTGGAGAGTGGAACGAGTACTGAGCCACAAGCTGACCATGACGACTTTGGCTCTCAGTCCGGTGTGTCTTTCTCCCAAACCAGAGATGCGGAGATGGAGACCGATTCAGAACCAGCGTTGATCACAGCAGACGCATCGACCGAGATTGAAGTGGTGGTGGCCGACTGCAGCATCCAATCCGATCTATCACTCTTCGATCGCCATGACATTGACACGGGAACTGATACTCCTGAGCCGGTCGAGACAGCCGATGCATCCACGGATTACGATGCCGAACCACCAAAACTTGTCGGCGTGGATGTTGAGGTCCAAGTTGAGCCCCCCGCTAAATCTTTCAACGACTGTGCAGCGAATACCGAGCCAAAACCTACGTCGGCGATGGCCGATGCATCGACGGAGCCTGATCTGGAGCGATCTCGCGAGCCGACGTTCGATGTTGAAAGTCAGATCGGTACTCCTCAGGGGCACTTTCGAGATGTAGAAATCGCTACCGAGCCGGAGGCATTGCGGGTCACGACTGATGCTTCGACAGACTACGAAACAAGGACAACCGAGAACGCTTGGTGCCAGACATCAAAGTCTTCCTCGCCTGACAGCAGTCCGATAATTCGTACAATTCGGCAACCCAGCATTGCGCCATCCGATGGTGAAGGTCTGGGGATGGCAGCAGAGCAAACATGCTCGGAAGGTCTGTTCAAGCTACCAGAAGACGTGTCACCACCAGAAGACTTGTCGTGCAAACTGACAGCGGGCAAGGCAGAAGCAGTTTCGGAAACGCAAGCTGAAGTACTCAAGGTGAGCGATCCCGAACAGAATGTTCGGGATCTGCCAGACAGTAGCGATGGCCAACCGGGCCAATCCACAATTCCGTGCCTGCGTTCGATTGATCGCCTTCCACAATTCACCACTGAGGCGACTACCACAGAACAACAAGGATCCCAGGATGTACGAATACTGAAAACTGAGGCAATCGACGAAAACCCAGCCACCCAAGGTGAAACGACGAAAGTGTTCAAAGTCGATGAGTTACGCCACGACTTCCACGACGCGCAAGCAAAGTACGAAGCACCCGCTTTCGGTGCACTCAGCACCTCCCAGACCGTTATCGCGGCTCTTTCGGTAGAAGACATCCCGGCTTTCGAGCATGTTGTGCTTGCAATCGACTCCTCCGTGAAAAAAGGTCGGCCTGAACCGTTTTCACCCGAATCCCACGAGGAAGAACTCACCAACTCGTCGTGCCCGCTATCAGAAAACCAATTGGAAGTCGTGCGTGCCGCTATCGACGCTCCGTGTCCGTTCGTGTCCGGTCCAAGCCCCTTTACAGAAGAGCTTCTGGACGAAATTGTGCCCGTGATTCGCAGTATTTCAACCGATTCGTGTGACATCGATCTCATCCTGCAAGGGGATTTGGAGGATGATGACGAGTTTTCTCTCGATGAAGTCGAACTCTTCGAGTACTCATCGTTCATGGTCGATGCTTCAGTCCAGTCTCAGGCTCTTCCATCGGCACTCTCGGTTTCTGTCAAAGAACCATGGTTGCTGTCATCTGCAAGACCGGCCATCGACTTGAGCTGCGACGTCGTGACGGAGAGCCCGATCCACGACCTCACGAAAACGGAAATACCAGTCTCCAGTGTGCCAGCCACCGACTTCGTGGTGTCTCGCTCGCCTCGACGAGCGGCGCCGAGTGCAGTATCGAGCTCGATGCCATCTCGACAGTCTGCGACAATCCGTCCGCTTCGCATGTTCGCGTTCGACGACCAAATCGCGACGACGCCGTCCGAGAAAGCCACAGCTCAAGCAAAAGCCCTGTGCACGGTGAGTCTTTTGCTGTTTACGTCCCTTGCAAACTCATTTCCCAGGCTCTGACTGATGCATGGTGTGTCTAGGGCATTCGTGAGCTCGTTCAAGACGAGTTCGGAGATCAGCATCATGGCGGAGATGACGATAGCATCGATATTCCAGGTGACTCGGCTGTGACTCAATTGTTGACGGAGACCAAGACACTCATCAAGCGACGAAGGCAGCAGCAACAGCGGATAGCGTTGCTCCGGCGTCGCGTGCTGGTTCTCGAGGAGCTTCTCCTTGTTGAGCACCGTGCACCGATCGGGGAGACCGATCTCCAGGCGTATTCCAAGCGAGTTCAGGAAGAGTTCCTGACGAAGTTGCTTCTGCAGCTCGAATCGCTGGCAGCCCAGCGGCTCCGTGCTCGGTTGACAGCTCGCCTTGAAGCTGAGCGCACGACGCCTTCTGTGATTCTCGATGGAGACACCTCACGGTCTCCGTTCCTGAGCGTGACCCAATGCCAAGCATGTGCCGACTGGTACTTCCACCGACCCGATGACCTCGACCTGTTCGCGAATACCATCATGCCGCTCATCTCGAGTGGCTGGATCACACTCACACCAAGTGAACTCGAGGCCGAACACGCGTGGTTTCAACTGTGATCTCGTAAATTAAGCGCTAATAAAAACCAAATTACAACTACGGAGCTCGCGCGCGAGCTCGCTTTCCTGCTTTCTCTGTCACTGTGTCCTCCGTCTTGGCCGCCCAATCCCCATCTCTAATTTTCTCTACTCTACCCAGTGGGTCGGCCTCAGGCTCTGCTTTATCTTCTTCTTCTTCTGCTTTGTCTTCTCATACTCGGTTGCTTCATCGCCATCTTCTGTGGTCTTGTTGTTGTCGTCTATCGGATACCTTGGCGGTATCCATGCTCGTCTCTTTGTCTTCTTGTTGTATCTTCGTCTTCGTCTCTATCAGTTGTGTCTGGAAATTACACGCGGTGTGGGTTGAACTTGGACGCATCTAGCTGTGGGCGGAGGCCGCTGATCATATCAGCGAGAATTGCCGCCGCGCCGAACGAGAGCGTCCAGCCCTTGGAGCCGTGGCCGGCGTTGACAAAAAGGTTCTCGATCTTCGTGCGTCCGATGAGAGGCACGTCGTCAGGAGTCACTGGTCGCCAGCACACGTGGGTCTTCATCTCGCTCGTGTTCAAGTAGCCGTCTGGGAACAGCGTCTTGGCCTGCGCGAGCAGCCAGTCAAAGCGAGGCTGGTTCGACCGGTTCTTCTTGGGGTTGGAGAAATCCACGCCGCCCGAGATGCGAAGCCATCGGCCCAATGGTGAGACCAGCGCGAGTCCGCCGGCGTAAATATTGTGCGAGAGCGGCTTGAATTGGCGGCTCACGGGCACCGAGATCACGTAGCCCTTGACTGGATAAATACTGAGCGGCAAGCCTGCTCGACGCGCGATCGGCGCCGTCGAGTTGCCCAGCGCGAGCACGAACTCGTCGCCTTCAATGAGAGCACCTCGTCGCGTCTGTAGGGCGATGACGCGGGTCTTGTCGGTCAAAATTTCGATCACCTCGGCGTTGAAACGGAACATGACACCCTCTCGGATGCATAGCCGGTAGAGCGCCTGGCACATCTTGTGGACGTCACCGCTCGTGCCGTAAGCCGAAAGGATGGCGCCTGGATCGTAGATATCAGCTCGTAGAGCTGGCTCGAGCTGCTCAGCCGAGAATGAGTCCAGCGGCTGCAAGTCCATGCCCAGCTCCTCCAAGTGGCGCTTGCGGTCCGACTCCCAGACGTGGTCCAGCTCGGCGCCGTTGCGGAAGACCTCGATCGTGCCTTCAGCGGTCTCGTCCATGTCGAGCTCGCCCTTCTTGGCGTTCATCTGCAGCTCACGGAGCTTGATCATGCTGTAGAAGCCCAGCTCGCGGATGATGCGGCTGTTGGCGTCGGCCTTCTCCTTGTTCTTCGAGTTGCGGTAGAACTTCCAGCCCCACTTCCAGAACGTCGGGTCTCGCAGGGCGCTGAACTCGAACTTCATCGGCTTGCCCATGCCACGCCAGCCACGGCCACTGGCTCCGACACCGGACGACGACTGGATGGCTCGCGATCGCTTGGTCTCTCCTGCTGCTTCAGCCGCGGGGCCACCAGGGACTTCCACGGCACTGTTCTCGACCGAGCGTGACGCGGCCTGTGCGGCCGACGCCTCGAGGATCGTGCGCGAGACGCTTCCTCCGGACGCGCTGGCCTTGACTCGCTTGAGGTTGCCCATATCCGCCCACGACGAGTACATCGCTGGGTCGAGGAACGCGCCGTTGCAGAAGCTCGCCTGGGTGCCGACGGACGACTCCTTCTCCACGCACAGCACTTCATGGCCGAGCTTGGCGAGGTAGTAGCACGTCGTGAGGCCGATGATGCCTCCTCCGCACACGATCACGCGCTTGATCTCTACCGGCTGCGACACGTCGCTGGCATGCGCGCGCTTGGAGGCCGTGACGTTGGCGAGTGGCGGCAGTAGTTCTCCTTCCTGGTTTCCTGGCGTGGCCGCAGACGCTGTCACAGCCACAAGGTGGTCTCGCAGATGCGGCGGCAGGTCGTCGGCCGAGAGCCCAGCGCTCGCGGCCACGGCCGGCGGCGCGAGCGTGTCGATACGCAGCGCCTTCTTATAGCTGGCGCTGGAGGACGCCGTGGACGCCATGGGCGGCTCCAGCGGTTCTGCGCCCTGCTTCTTGACGGACGCCGGCTCGTCCGTCGCCATGGCCACGGGCGGCGACGTCGCACGCAGGGATCCCATACTCGGCTACGCTACCGATAGTCGCTCACGGTGGCGGTTGGGTTGGGGTGGCAATGGACGGACGCCACACACTCTGTAGTAGTGCTATATAGAAATAGAGGGGGGACTGTCGCGACCGCGAATATGCGATGGCGTCGGCCGCGGCGCTTTCCGTGAATGGTGCCTGCGTGGTTCCTTTTTCGTGACTGGCTTTTGTGTGATAGCATCTTCCCATGGACGATGGCGACCACGCTGTAATGTTTGCAGAGAGTCGCCGTACTTTAGCGAAGAGCGGGAGGATCCACTGGCGTGTATTCGTTCTCGCAGGTCACAACGAGAGGAGCTCAGCTCTTCGATCGGACGGCAGTGTAGTTGAAGTGGGTATCCAGCTGCCAGCTCGTGGATCTTCTAGCTGACACGTTTCGTCGAGTTGCAGAGCCTGTGAGAGTTTATACACGTTGATCTCAGCTGCCTCGTTTGCCGTCGAATGTTCGGCCGCACGAGCCGCCAGATTTCTTCCTCACAGGCTTTTTCCCGATCCACGCGTCAGCACCGACCACGACCGATGGCTACGGTGGGTATACCAGTTCACCTACACTAGACGACGGGCGTGTGACTACAACCCACTGCCCGGTTCCTGACGTGGAATACTGTTTGGTCTCTCCATTCATTAAGAAATGGAGGAATATGGAAGCGAGATGGAGAGCGAGCTCCAGGAAGAGCAGAAAGGATCTCGTGCGTCATGAAACGCCGCGAGAATTCCCATCGATCGCGTTCTGCTTCCACAACGAAGGGGCACTGAACCGCGAGTGTGGACACGCACCGCTCCTCGCTGGACTGCAACCTCCACCAAGTGGAAGTGGGTTGGAATTTTTGAAGGCTGCCAAATCACTGGCCCAGCACGCTTTGCTTCGGCTGATTGTTCGAAGAGAGGAGCTGCTCGGGAAGCGTAACCCGCTGGCGTACCCCCTTCGATGCGGGCGTAATTTTCAGCGCCGTCGGTCGAGGATCGACTGGATTCGATTGGATAGATCCTGTAGATGGGTACGGTACGACCGTGGTGACCTGACCGCCGGAGGCAGGTGACACACGTTGAATCAACACGGCTCTTGGTCTGTGTCGGCGTCCACAAACAGCAGTGGCCCAATTGTCATGATGCAACCGATGTGTGCAAGGCGACGACGAGAACGCGACGCCATGTTCATGGCATGCGTGCCCCGTGCTGGTCGGAAAGCCCCAAGAGGGTTACACTGTACCCTGTACTGGGACTGTATGAGACAGACTGGAGTGGCGCCACCACAGCGACTGGACACGGCGGAATCCCCGTGATGGTTGGTTAGTCCACCTTCTCTCTCCAGACTGGGCAGCTGCGCCAAGCACCCGAGTCACGAGCTGGCTCATCTACGCACGCAGCCAAGGCAAGGAGCCAGTGCAGAAGATCCAGCCATTGACCTCAGAACCTCTCTTTAGCAGCCTCCGCCAACCTCATCCTGAGAAAGAGTACCGATTAAATGTTTGTATACGTTGTTATACGGAGGGTAGCCTTTCAACCAAGGAAATGTTCTCTGTGGCTTTTCTTTGTCGGTACGACTCAGATCGAAACGTATCCAATATCCAACAGTCACCCGTCAAGTTAACGATTGTCTGAGTCTGAGTCTTGTGTCTGAGGCGGATTGCGATCTTGAAAAGGCGCGAGCACGGAAAGGGCAAGGAAGGAAGCTAAAGCAAAACTCATCCTCGCCTTCTAGATCTCCGTGGCTGACGCAGGAAACATGGCGCCACCAACGCGAGCCAATGCGGCCGCGAGTGCCTCAGGTGACGCGTCGCGCATAGCCTCTGCAGGCAGCAAATACAGCGGTGGCGTGCGCAGTGCCGAGCTGGAGAAGCTGCTGAATTCATGGGGAGCACCAGGCTCCGATAACTATGACGCCGAGGCGATGATCGACCAGCTTCTTGCGAACACGTGGGCGGCTCCTGCTGTGCGTCGGACGAGTTTGCGCACGGGTAGCGGTGTCGTGGCTGGAAATACTGGGGCCGCGGGGAGCAATGGAGCTGCTGGTGCGTCGTCTTCAGCCTCGAGGGTCGAGTCGTTTAGGCAGCAGACCAAGTCGATGAACGAGCTTGAAGCCGTGCTCGCGGATTCGATCGATCGCTTGTTACGGCATCGCCAGGTTATCTCGGAGCGGATCGCTGCTTTGGAGAAGGACAACCAGAAGACGGCGTCGAAGTTCCAGGACGGACTCAAGAACCCTGAGCAATTGTTAACGGTATGCAATCGTATCTTGCAATCTCTCACCCAGGAATTCAAGCTCATGCCACTTGGTTTTGATGTAGCAAATCTGCAACCAAATGGAAGATCTCGAAGAGCGGTTTACGAAGGTCAGCTCCACCGCTGTGGTGATTGGCGACCGCCTCGCATCTCTCGACATGGAGCGGACGCGCGTTCTTGACACCGACGAGATGTTGGAAGCGCTACTGGCACTGAATGATCCGAACAGCAAGCTTACGCGATCCAACAATCGACTATTCAACACCCTTCAAGACAAGAACCAGCTACACGAAGCATCGCGCGTGATCAAGAAAATGCTAATCTTCTCGACCGAACTGTCGTCGCCGATGATCTCCGTCGCAGTCAACGAGATTGAACGTCTGAGCCAAACTATCGAGAACGATCTACTCACTGAGTTCAGTGATGCTCAAGAACGCGACAACTTCAAGGCCATGCGCAAGTGTGCCGAATCGCTGATCGAGTACAACGACAAGGAGAAAATCGCCGACCGCTTCGTGTGGAACGTCATGAAAGACCGACTCGCTAACGGTGGCAGCTGGGGCGCATCTTTGGATCCCATCCAAGACTTGGAATCACTCTTCGCCAAGATCCGCACGATCTGTAAGGAGCAGTTCGTGGTCATCGGCAACGTGTTTCCAGCCGCGGCATGTACGTCCATCCGTGAGCTGTTAGTCGAGCGGCTCTTCAACGACCCAGCATTCGGGATCTTCTCCTACCTCGACCAGTTTCTGAACGCGAGGCAGCAGCCGCCAACACCGACATCGTCCGGAGGTTCATCACCTTCATCAGCGAGTCTTGAATACGTGAGGCTCTTGTGCGCAGCCTACGAGCGGACGTGTGACCTGGCACAGCATATCGAATCGCTGGAACAGCCTTCAGCCGCTGGTAGCAGCACGGAGATAGCTAGGACGGGAAGCCAAGCTCGTGTCGCTCCTGTACCAGCAGGCACGTTCAGCCCTCTGAAAGAAGCCACTGAGCTCGTGGCTACACCCGAACCGGGCACCCCACTCGGCGACCGTGAGCGGATGCGAGCATTCCTCACGTTACAGCTCCATTCGCTGTTTGGAAGTCACCGACAGCGCTACTTCCGCACGGAGCTCGACCTTCTTCAGGCTCAGTGCAAAGAGATCATCACGCAAGTGCGGTTTCCAGCACCGGTCGTCCCAATCAAGCAAAAAGCCAAAGCGACAAAGACCGATAAAGCCGGTGACAAGGCTAGCGCGGCAGTGGCAGGGACACCAACTGCCGCTTCATCGAATGCTGGTGGCGGATCGTCCACGAACGTGTTGCCCCCACCCACGCCTTCGTCGTCCGGCCTCGATAAAGAGGTCACTCTTCCGACAGCCGCAACCCCTGTGACGACAGAAGCAGCCGTGCTCTCATTCTATGAAGCACTGTTAGCCATCGCCCAGGACGAAGCTGTGCCAACGGAGTACTCCAGCCGCATGAAAGAGGCTCTCGAGCGGTGCGACATCATCTTGAAGGACAGCGAGATGCGAGGAGAGCTCATTACGAAGGTTTTCTCGTCGTTCATCGCCTCGTTCTCTGAAGATTACCTCGCCGTACGGGTTGCAGTCCGAGTCATGATGTGGCGCGCCCTCCCTAACGTTACATTGTCGTGTCTTTCAGAAACTTGTGGCCACGGCAAACGATTTGCTACAGGAGCCTCTCGTTTTCGCGAACTCAGCCAAGCAGTTCTTCTCAGTCCTAGAGGTCAGTCATGATCTTCTCACTCAGATTCAGCCACACACGAAGGCATGACTCACAGCATCGTTTGCTTGGCTATCCGCAGCATGTCCTCAAGCGTATCGACTTCATGGACGAACAGTTTGAACTGTTCATCTCACCAACACTCACGGACTCTCCCACGCAGCTCACGTACGCTTGCAAGCATGTCTTGACTGCCGCAGTGGGCTTCTTCTCATCGTGAGTGTGTGCCGTGTAGGATCTGCTACGAGAGCAAGCGCAAGTGCATGGAGAAGCTGGAGCGCGGCATCGCGACAGGTTTACAGCAGGTGTTTGCTGTCGTGGAGAAGACGATCGCGCAGATCCTCGCGACGACTCAAGACAAGAGCGACTTCATCGGCAGCGACACCAACATGTCACTGTCCTGCTCCAAGGCCTGCAAGAAGTGTATTGACTTCCTGCAGCCACTGGTGGAGATCATCGGCCAAGTTCTGGTACGCTATCACATCTCGATGCCGGATCTGCCGTTTGTTGTCTCACGCTCGTGTTGATTCGCTTCGTGTGTAGATGGCGGAGAATCGCGACCAGTTCCTGATCGGCCTGTGCTCGATCTTCAAGGACCTGTACTTGCAACACCTCCAAAAGTTCCGTTTTGACCCCGACGGCGCCTGCATGCTGCTGCGCGATGTGAACGCCTACCGCCAGATCTTTAACGGATACCGCCACAGCGCGACCGACGATATCTTTGACATTCTCCACGAGGTCGCCAACATCTTCGCACTACCCCCAGAGAACGTCGGCAGTTTCATCCGAGACGGCAAGCTCGCGACCATGACCAAGCAGAGTCTGACGGAGATACTCAAGCGCCGCTGGGACTACAAGACACAGGGCGACAAGCTTCTGCTGCAGCTCTGAGTGCGTTGGACGTTCGCAAATCATTAGTCATACATTCATCGCCGTCGCAAACAACTAACCTAACCAAAGACGACACTTTCAGACGTGGAGCACTGCAAACTTCCTTGACTCACAGACTCTTGGAGTAGAGCTCGTTCCGGATCGCTGCACTTCGCTCTTCGAGACGCTTCGAGTTGGGCGGATCGACACGCATGGTGTAGTTGTAGCGGCGGCGGAAGTCCTTCTTCTCCGTGAGAGAGCGCAGCGCGAAGTAATACTTGGCATACACTGACGCGGAGATGTACATATCCCATTGGATGTGGTGGAGGAAAAGTCGCTCGAGGCGGTTGATCGAGTGGAGCGGGTACTGGGGATAAATGTTGGAGATCTCGACGTTCCACGAGCTCAAATCTTGCCACACCTGAGTCGCACACAGACCAATCGGTGAGTTCCTTAGGGTAATCAACATTTGCAATGAAACACATCATGGAGCTCGCCTTGGATGCGAGCAGCAGGCCACACAGCACAATGGGCTTCCAGGTTCGTGCGAGCAGCGGCACGCTGGCTTGCTCCATGAGGCGTTCGATATAAATCAGGCAGACGATCGTGCACTCGGCGGAGAGTTGCGCTTTGTTGAACAGGTTCTTACAAAAGCGGAAGATCTCGTCGACAGTCGGCACGTGGCTCTTGGAGGTCACCTTCTCCATGACGTAGCTTGTCATCGGGTGGACGCGCGGCAAACGGATGAACGTGTACTTGTACTGTGGCGTCACGAAGTGTTCCTCACGGAAGAGCTCGTCGACTGGAAGATCAATGAGCTTTGGCGACGGCGTGCTTTCCAAATGTCCCGGACTCCTTAGATTGCTGCTACTAGCTGTTGGCTCCAGCAACTGCGTTGCTTGCTCCCGCTCGTCTTCCTCCATAATGGTTGTCGTTCTGGACGATGATACATTGCCCAGCAGTCCCATCGCTGACACAGATGCAGACGTGGAGCTCGAAGACCCCGAAGACGAGCCGGAACCCAGCAATCCATTGCCATTCATTGCATTTGATGTACCGGACACGCCGCGTTGCTGCTCTCGCACGCGCTTCTCGCAGCGGCGGATGTGCTGGTACAGCACGACGCTCGTGCGTCTCAGGAAGTCGTCGTAGTTGGGCTGCACAATCGACGACACGGACGTGGGCGGCGCCAGGCTGGAGGAGCTGGTCATGCGGTCGTCGGGCTTGCGGTACCGCAGCTGCGCGGCGTCCGAGAGTTTGGGCGTGAACACCGTATGCGTGGGCTGGAACGGCTCGAAGTGGACGCGCTTGCGGCCATCACCATCACCCGCATCCTCATCCTCCATGGAGCTCGGCAGCAGCGGCGAGATGGATACACTCATGGCCGCTTCCTGCATGCGCACGGCCTCGAGTCCCATGATCTCTCTGTGGCAGACCACTTCTTTTAGGGGAAAGGCCGCAGACATGGTTGACAAAAAAGATTGGGTGACTACCAAGGACTACCTGGTAGTCAATGTAGCCTGTCCGTTTTGACTACCAGCTACAATTCTTCTGATTGACGGATATTGGCAAGGTTTATAGCCAATGAGAATGCGGAATCGAGTCGCTGGCTGGAAGCCCAGCGCCTGTTGGTGCCATTGGTGGGCACAGCACGCGAATATTGACACGCTAGTCACCAACGCACAAGCAAGCGAAAGCATGGAGAACGTGGCGTCGCGCTTCGGGCAGCGCCTGGCGCACACGGAGAAGAAGTACCGCGACCAGGCGCTGAAGAAGCTGTCGCTGTACCTGGCCAAGCGCACGGAATGGAGCGACCTCGAGTGGGACAAACTCTGGAAGGCGCTGTTTTACTGCATGTGGATGAGCGACAAGCGCCCCGTGCAGGAGGAGCTCTCAAGCAACCTGGCGTCGCTCGTGCACAAGGTGCCGACGGTCGAGGACGCGCTGTCCTTCGTCGACAGCTTCTTCCGCACGATGCACCGCGAGTGGCACGGCATCGACGGTCTGCGGCTCGACAAGTTCTACTCGCTGATCCGAAAGTTCGTGCACCAGACGCTGCTGCTGCTCAAGAACCACGAGTGGGAGACGGCGCTCGTCGAGCGCTTCGTGTCCATCCTGTCCAGTGAGATCATGAGCCAGCTGCCCAACGGCCTGCGTCTGCACGTCACGGATCTCTTCCTCACGGAGCTCCACGGCGCCGCCGCTGACTCGGTCGACACGCAGACGTTCTTGCTGCTGCTCGAGCCGTTCTACACGCTCATGAGCTCGGAATACGACAAGACGGTCTTCAAGCGCGTGCGCGAGCTCGTGTTCCTGCCGCTGCTGAACGAGTACAAGTTCGGTCCGCAGACGCCGAAGAAGGCGGATGACGAGACCGATGGCGAGGACGACGAGGAGACTAAGGCGTTCGAGCACGTTGAGCTGCCTGCCGTCCAGCACCGCATCTTCGCCATTGCCTCCGCCGAGTAAGTCGCCACTTCACTGTGGAGCCCGTGGTTTCGACAGTCGTGACTGACGTGTTTGTGTGTTTTGTTATTGTAGTGACACGGCCGAGCGCAACCGTTCGATTCTGTACGAACTGTACAGCCAATTCTTCCGCGTGACCAAGGTGGACTCGCTCAAGGCGAACCAGGAGGCGGCCAAGAACCCCACGAAGAAGGTGGAGAAGAAGCGAAAGCAGCCCGAGCCAGAGGCCGAGGCTCAGCCCGAGACGGAGGAGCCGAGCAAGAAGAAGAAGAAGCGCCGAAAGAACAAGAAGGCCGACGAGGGCGAGGATGTCGCGATGGAGGAGAACAAGGAGGAGGAGCCTGTGCCGGAGGCAGCGACCCTAGAGAAGAAGAAGTCGAAGAAGGAGTCGGCGGAGGCCAAGACGCCTTTGAGCACGCCAGCCAAGGTCGTCTCGGAGGTCACGCCGACGAAGAAGCAGAAGAAGGCTGCGAAGGAAGCGGCGGCGGAGGCTGCCAAGGCTCTCGAGTCCACTCCTGAGACCACGAAGAAGTCGAAGAAGGCTGCGAAGGAGGAGACTGACGCAGTCGTGAAGAAGGAGGAGACGCCAACCAAGAAAGCCAAGAAGGAGGCCAAGGTGATGGAGGAAACGGTGGTGGTGGAGGAAGAGAAGCCTTCGAAGAAGCAGAAGAAGGAGAAGAAGGCTGCCGAGCCTGTTGTGGAGGAGTCTGCCCCTGTCAAGAAGGAAAAGAAGGAGAAGGAAACGCAGAAGGCCGAGGACAACGTTGTCGTGCGAAGCGGCATGAAGTTCCGTCGCTGTGTGTCGTGTGGCGGCCTCGGCAAGGGTGTTGTTCCAGTGGGTAAGGGCATGTGTGGCCACTGCCAGCGCACCGGTGGCGTCGCGAAGACGAAGGCGGCGCCTGTCAAGGCGAAGGCCGAGAAGACGACTGCGGTCGCTGAGAAGACCAAGCCCGTTAAGGTGAAGACGGAGGCTCCAGTGAAGACCGAGGAGAAGCCTGCCAAGGACGCGAACGTCGTGGTGCGCAGTGGAATGAAGATGCGTCGTTGTGCGGGATGCGGTGGCATTGGCAAGGGCCTTGTGCCTGTGGGTAAGGACATGTGCGGCCACTGCCAACGAACGGGCCAGCAGAAGAAGAAGGAGCAGGTCGCCACCAAGAAGAAGCGAAAGGCGGAGGACCTCGCGGCCGCCGCTGTGGAGGAGAACGCCTCTGCGCCTTCCAAGAAGGTGACTTTCGGCAAGAACCGCGCGCTCCCTCATGAGCTGTCGGTGAAGCGACTGAAGGCCTCGGCCAAGGAGTCGGCCGTGAAGGAGCTGTCGAGCGACATCAAGGGTGTCCTGAAGGCTGGTACGACGCCCCCAACGTCGTCGACCAAGATCAAGAAGGAGAAGAAGGAGAAGAAGGACAAGTCGGGCAGCCGAATGAAAGCCGCCGACTTTTTCTGATCTACTCACCTGTGCGATTTGACATGAGCTCTACGTAACCAACCCCAACTTCAATAGATTTCTTTAGTTTGCTTTGCGGTCCGGTCCAGCTATTCGACCGTGAGAGTCACGCTCTGCTCCGTCGCAGCGACGGCTTCGTCGGGACTGCCGTTGGGTAGGAAGAGTTCCGCCATCACCTCGGCATCAAGCCTCTCGTCCTGTGGCGCGTACGTCTCCAACGGACCGATGAACACTCGAGTGTGTGGATCTCCACCCTGTTGCGAGGCCATCCGTGCGGCTGACAGTTCGTACCACTGGACTTGGACTTGGGCGGGGCATCCAAACTCGATCCACTTCTTGAACGACGGCGCGACGTACGTGTCCATCGTGCTGATGTGGGCGCCGTGCTGCAGCAACAGCGACGCGAGTTGCGTGTGGCCGAAGGCAAACGCATACACCAGCGACGGCCCTTCGTTCCAGTGGAACGCCACGATCTGCTCGCCCCCTCGCGTGATCATGTACGTGGCGACATCCACGAGGTTGCGGATACAAGCGATCTGGAAGACCTGGGCAAATTGGAACGCGAACGCGTTGGCGTCCGCGACCATGCGTCCGTTCTCCTTGATGCCACGCCACTGCGAAAGCAGCAAGATGGTCATTTCTTCAATGCCCCGAGAGACCGCGCGGTCGATGGCCTCCTCCAAGAAGTCGGTGAACTGGACTTCACTGGTTTTGCTGGCGTTGGCTGATCGCACGATGGCCTTGGACTCGTCCGAGAGAAGCAGCTTCACGAGATCCACTCGGTTCCACTGCACAGCTTGCATGAACGCACGCCGAAGAACTCCGTAGGAGGAGCTGGCTGTGGTCACCAAGCCAGGAAGCGGCAGGCGCGTGAGGACAGTAAGCAGATTCTGGTCTCCGACCTCACAAGCAAAGGCGAACAGCGATACGCTTGGGAACTTCCACGTCCGTAGCGTGGAGCGAACGACAGCGTTCTTGGCAGTCGAAGGAGGGAGACGCGAGTTGCGCCCGACGACCACTGGGGCCTGCACACGACGACGACGGTACCCTGAGGCCAACAGGTAGTGCTCTTCCGTGAGGAAGGCTGTCGTGAGGCAGCGCTTTTCTTGTGGTGGGAATTTGGAGGTGACGAAGGAGAGCCAACCCGGAAGCGCGACCCACTTGCCCAAGGTCGCAAGGCTGAAGCTGCAGGCATACGGGTGGGTCTTGGCTTCCCCTGAGTGGTCGACAGTGACGTCTGGATCCGCTCCGGCTTGCAGCAGCAGCTCTACGACCGACAGCTTTCCAAACGCAAACGCGTACATGAGAGGCGTGTAGCCGGCGTTGTCTCGCTCATTGACCACGGACGACGCGAATGCGAGGCTGAGGACACGCTTCACGATGTCCAGATCTCCAAAGGCCGCGGCGTAGTGAAGCAGGGTGCGCTGGTGCTGAATGCACGTGAGTTGGTAGATTCCCACGCGGGATTCTGACTGCGTGGCTGGCTCCACGGCCTCGTAGACCGTCTCAAACCAACGAACGACACGGAATGCAGCACTGCGCGCGGCGAGAAACACGGCGAACTCACCCGACGGCGAGTACATGAGACCACGGGACGAGTCTCTCTCAAATAGGACCATGAGAATCGCGACGTGGTTGAGCGTCGCTGCGTACAAGTGAGCATTGAAGCCCCGGTGACAGCGCAGCTCCAGCGACGCGCCGGCACGCAGAAGCTGCGCGACGACAGTTTCATGGCCCCGCATCACTGCCAAATGCAGAGGCGTACGGCCTTGGATATCCAAGCAGTCAACCCGGGTCTTGTCACGTACTTTGCCCAGGAGCAAGCTGCAGACCGTTGCGTCGCCATTCATTGCAACGAGATGTAGCGGCGTGCGCTTGCTCTCATCCTCCGCATCCACTTCAAACGCACACAAGTCCACGAGCTGCCGCACGACGCCGACTTCCAGGCTCTGAACAGCGTAGTGGAGGGCCGACTTGTGGCCCCACACGGTCTTTCGACTCGCAATCGCGTCGCCGTGCTGCTCGATAACACGCTGACAGATCCCCCAGAACTTTTTCTCCTGCTCCGACCGCTTGGCGATCGTCGCAGCGATCGCTGCGGCTGCCGTGAGCAGTTGATGAAGGAGGTTTTCGTTCCAGCAGAGCGCTGCAAACTTCTTCTCAAGCAGGAGCGTCATGATGCTTTCGACTTCCAGCAGTCGCTGGCCACGGGTCTTGAGATACGACGCGAACGTGCGCCAGTGGCTCGTGAGGTTGTCGGTTTTGACCTGGAATGGCGCTAGAAACGTCTCGACCAGTGACAGCGAAAGCTTGGCGCCGTGGTCGACGAGCAGCTTCACGCCGGCAAACTGGACGGTACGCAGAGCGTATCGGATGGCGGAGAATTGCGTCGGCTCTTCTTCAAAGTCCACGTCTGCGCCAGCCGCGAGCAGGATCTTGGCGACGCGCAAGTTGCAAGGAGCCGGCTGCGAGTAGCATGTGACCAGCGCTCGACTGACCCAGCGTTGCTTGACGCTGTCCGGAGCGTTGTGGGACTTCACCGAATCGACCAGCAGACGCACGATGGTCGCTGCAAACGCGTCTTTGCGGGCAGCAGCAGCCATGAGTGGCGTCATACGAGACGCATTTTCAGCAAGGAGAAGATCCGACGCGCCCGCAGTGATCACCAGCTCGACGAGAACGGGATCGCCACGCGAGCACGCCAAGTGGAGAAGTGTGTTGTCCGTGGGCTGCTTGTCCTCGTGGATCAAGAGCTGCACGATCTTCTGCACAAAGTGGGCATTGCTTCGGCTCTTCGAGACGCCGTAACAGCTCATGGCACTCATATTCTGCCAGCGGCATGTCGACGTGGACGAAAACCAGCTCGTGGAGCTCGCAATTGTGCGGAAATGGATATGCGGAAGCGACCGACGAATGCCCACTGCGTCTGCGAGGTTGGTAGAGTTCAGTGCAAGCGTCAGGAAGGCCTGCAGTGCGCCATGCTCGGCCGCGAAGCGGATCGGAGCCGCGAGAGTCGGAAATTCCGACAGTCTCATATCCGCCGGCACACCGAGCTGCAGAAAGAACCGCAGAATGAGGTCCTGGTTGGCCTTGGCAGCCCTGTGAAGTAGCATACAGCAGCTCGCGGCGCGCACGAGTAGCGGCTTCCACCGGTTCTGGGGCTCGGCAAAGTGATGTTCGTTGACAAGGAATACCTCGTGGAAGACGCGCCACAACTCGTACTGCGAGCACACAATGAAGACTGTCAGGAGGTGGTCGAACGACAGCACTTTGAAGAACTGGTCGAAGTTCTTGGCTGGCTGCGCGATCGCATCCAGCAGCAGCATCGCGTCACTGAGAAGGCGACGCTTGTCGCGCGTGCGCCGTCGGACGATGGAGGAGGCGGTGGTGCTGGTAACAGGCGGTAGCTGGCCGAGATCGACGGATCCAGAGCGACCTCCACGCCTCTTTTCCGTCCAGTTGATGTTTTCGACGAGTCGGACGAGTGTCGAGAGGTCCGGACGGGCGCGTTCTCGTAGCAAAACCACGAAGCCGTCGACAAAATGCTCTCTCGCGCAGCAATTGAGTGCGCGCTCGATGTCGTCGTGGGTGTCGTGGAGGTTGTAGCCGCCTCCGTCTTCGTCCGGACTGCCTCCCGACAGCAAGAACCGCAACATATCCAGTCGCTTGGTCAAGCATGCCGTCACCAGTAGGCTCTCGGGCTTCTTGCCCTCGCGCTGGAAATGACGAGGGAAGTTGCACTGGGCCTGGCTCGCAAAGTACCGCACAACGCTCAAGTGGCCGCACGAGATGGCGACGTGGATGGCAGTGTCAGCACGCCACTCGGGTCTACAAGGACTCGGCCGCATGCCTTCGACAACCATCGGCTGAGCCGTCATACTCAAACCTGCCTCGACAAGGAGTTGCACGAGGCTCGTGTAGCCCATACCTGCAGCGTAGTGGAGAAGTGGCACCTGCGTGTTAATGCTGGTCTCAAGATGCGACACGAAGTTACTGGACACGCGATCGTGGTGGTACTCCGTACTTGTGGGCGACTCGGAAACACGGAGTCGAGGAGCACCCTCGAAGAACACGGCTTTGATCTGCCTCGGCATGCTCTCATGGACGTACAACGTGACGTATTGCTGAGTGATTTCGCTCTCAGCTGAAGCGCTATCACCGGTCTCACCCTTGGCAACGCGACGATGGAGGACGACGATATGCGGCAGCGTGTCAAGAGGCTTCGCACCGAGGACAAGAAGCTTCGCTGCCGTCTCGACGTGGCCGTTAATGAGCGCAAAATACAGCGCTCCTCGGTTTTTCACACCGACAAGTTCAAGCTTGAGCTGTTTGCCGCACTTCCGCTCAGTCGACCAATGCAAGGGACCCTGGTCGACTCGGCAGTTGACGTTTGCACCAGCGGCCACGAGTGCGATCACGACGGAAGTCTGTCCAGCGGCCGCCGCGAGATGCAGCGAGTTCATCTTGGACGACGTTGGCGCGTTGGGGAGCATGACCTGCTGAGCGAGGAGAAGCACTGCCAGCTCCCAGTAGCTCAAAACACACGCCAGATACACGTCACTACCTGTGATGAGACTGCTGCCCGCACTGCCATTGGGTGTCGTGGTTGCGATCGCGTGCTGCGCGACTGCCATTGCGATCTTACGCATCGCCTCCCAGTCAGAGCGCTTCTGGGCTCGAGCGATCGTCGTGGTCTTTGCTGACGATGCAAACGCATGGAGTTCTTTTGCCACAAGCAGTGCGAACGTCAGCGGCGACGCGATGCCCACGACGCCGTCGTCGACCAACTCCTTTCCATGCCCGAACGTCGGCATTCGCAGCACTGCTCTCTTGTTTGAACGCCGTTTATCGCGTGCAAAAGTCAGATTCACGCCGAAGGATGTGGTCACGCCCTGTTGGAGTGAACACTGCGCACAGGGATCTGCTCCCCGTTCCAACAGCAGCGACACCATCGCTTCGTTTTTGGATCGGATGGCAAAGAATAACGGCGCCTCATCCTGTTTTGGCGTGAGTCGATGGACGTTGATGTCGGCTTTGTGGCCGAGAAGCAGCTTGGAGCAGGACACGTGGCCGCCCAATGCAGCAAAGTGGAGCGACGAAAACGAGTTCCGTTGGAAGTAGTTGCAGTCGGCGCCGGCATCGAGCAGCAGGTCGAGTAGTGCCAAGTGTCCGTACCAAGCCGCACAACCCAGCGGAGTCTCGCCGTTGGATTCGTTCGGCAAGGTGACGTTTGCGCCGACCTGGATCAGCGTGCGCACGAGTGCCAGCTCCGACGGATCGTGGTCACTCAAAGTCTCTGGTACTGTGGCTCGGCGACGGCAGACGCGTTTACATTCCTGGAGGAGAGCCGAGTCAAACGTCTCATGGTGGACCAAGTTCACTTCGTACTTGACGTCACTCAGCGTCTTGCATACGTCCACGGCGAAGCTCAAGTTGCTGGCTGCAAGATCGACGGCGAGGTGGTATAGCATCTGCGGATTGTGCTTGACACAGTGGCTGGATGCCATGGGAACCAAGAGCCGCAGAACCTGGAGTCGCTCTTGATACCCGCGTACTCTGCTCGACCGGGAGCTCCGAAGCATAGCCTCAGCAGGCGTGTCGATGTCAAAAGCAACGGTGTAGTGTGCTGCAATACCCAGCTCTCGCTTGGGTTTCTTCCAGAAGAGACCTAGACAGTGTCGCTGATGTCCTTCGACTCTCGTCTGGAAATGCGAGACTGCAGGTGCTGCGCCAGCATCTATCAGCGCACGACACACAGCTACATTGCCGTGGATGGCGCCGTAGTGTAGTGCTGTGTAACCGTTGGCATCTTGAGCATCCAGCACGGCAGGCCACAGCTCCCGGATGGTCGCAATCAACATCACCGCGACCGCTGTATGATTGCGTTCCGTCGCGTAATGCAAGGGCGTCTTGCCCACACAGTCCTGAGCCTGGACGCTACCGCTGAACTTGACCAGAAGACACTTCGTGATGCGTTCGTGCCCCTTTTCAGCGGCAATGTGGAGAGGAAGCTGCTGTCGCTGGTCAGTGAGATAGCCGTCGGCGCCGACCTTGAGGAGCAAGTCCACGACGGCAGTGTGGCCCTGCTCCGTGGCTTCGTGGAGGATCGTCCGCCCTAGTGTGTCGAGCTGCACGTTCAGGTATTGAGGTGGCGCTCGCTTTTCCAAGTCAATGAGACGCTGCAGTCGGATGATGTTGCCATCACGACACGCCTGGAACAAATCTCCAAACACTTGCTGCTCGAGCATCAAGCAATCGGTGCGGTCGCAGTGATCAGGCTGATTGAGGGCAGTGGTCGGGTATCGGTCCCACAGCAAGTCAATCACTTGTCGCATCCTTGGGTACGAATCTCTGTTCGTCAAAAAGTTCTTTTCGTGCTTTCCAGCCGAGGGCATACTCGCGTCGACAACCGATGATACCTTCCAGCGCAGCGGTGGCCGCTTGTGGGATACGGCACTACGATGCAGACGCTTGGCTGCCGCTTCCAAGGCACAGTACAGCGGGGACTTGCCTTCGTAGTTGAGCTGCCACGGGGCTGCTCGTTCTCGCAGCAGTTCGCTCACTTCCTTGAGTCGGCCTCGGCGAGCCGCGTGGTGAAGTGGTGTATCGCCCCGCCAGTCTCCGATATTCCGGAGCACACGTTGCTTGAGCAGCAGCTCGATGAGGTTGCTATGGCCGTGCTCAGCCGCGTCGTGAAGCATCGTGCGTCCGAAGACATCGCGTCGATTGAGCGTGATGAGATCCGTGCTCGTCTCGTAGATGTGGTGATAGATGTGCTCATAGTTACTCTCCGTACGGCTGACGTCAAACTCGTACTCGGTCAAGAACGACGAATCCGCCCACAGTTTGCCTCGCACACTTGACGACTGCATGTCGCCTTCGATTCGTTCCGGTTGTTCGCCTTCTTCTGGTGATTTGATCTCCACAAGGTCGCCATGCGGACGGATCACAATCACGGGGAAGACTTCAACTTCGTCTTCCTCGAGTTCAATGTTGGACGACGTCAAGAACGGACCGAGCGAGATGTCGCCGCTGGACAGAGTCGACGGCGTGCGCAGCTCGAGTTTCTGGTGAACGACGTGCACGCGCAGTGAATCGGACGCCCTGTCATCCACACGGCGCGGTGGGGGCTGCAGCAGGCGTGAAGGCTGTCCCCTGCGACCTTCCTGAACGTGGATGAGCACAGTGGAGCCCTTCGTCTCAGATTTTCGTGACGATATCTCCACTGAGGACGTGCGATTTGCCCGCCGTGGCTCGTTTTCCTTGTCGTACACGGCCTCTCCGTCCTGAGGTTCCACGTCGGACTGCTGCAGAGCATCCATGGCGATCACGCGGCTCTTCCACTTGATTTTCTTCTTGCGAGCCTCTCTGTCCAAACGCTTCTGTGCAATCGCTGCAGGCGTATTCAGCGCTGGAGCCTTCATCACTATCCCATCCTGCTGACTTGGCATGACAGAAGTACCAGGACGACTCTCGCTCGCGCCCAGCTCATCATTCGCGCCCCACGGGGAGATCAGTTCGCCTCGGTGGGTTTTCACAGCCACGCACTCAGCCTTCGCTCGGGGTGCGTTGCGAAGCCGCTTCTGCAACAGGCTCTTGGTCGTGGCCGCCAGTTTGGGCTGGTCGTACACCCACTCGCCACTCCAATTTTCCGCGACGCGCCATTTGACGACGCTTGCTAGAGGCTTCCCGCCGGTCTCCGCTGCGATCTTGAAGCCGCGGTGGCGGTACACGGGGCTGATCTCGGTCACCTTCTTCTTGTAGCGTGCCAGCGTATTGCCCATGTACCGAAACTCGAACGGGTTCGATCGACGGGGACATTCGGTGTGTCGATTTCGAGCCACTGCCTGAACACGTAGGCCTGGGGAGCCACGCATCGCAAACGGTACGATGGACCAGCCCTTGCGGTCGACCTCCCACACGTGTTTGACCTCCCAACCCTGACAGAGAAACGAGAACTCTTTTGGGACGTGGTATAGCTGAGCCTTTGCCATCTCGCGAATAGTCTTGAGAGACGCCACCTTCATCTCCGCCTCCGTGTGGAACTCGATGGCTCCAACGAACTCGGTGTCCTTTTCCATGAGCAAGTACAGCTTGTGCTTGGCTTCGCCCGTGCATTGCTTGGTGTAGTGGACTGCGTACTTGTCTGTGAGCATGAGCTTGCTCAACGCCGTGCGTTCGATCCACCCCGCGCTCGCGATACCAGACTCCAAGACGGTGTTGATGTACAGCATCGCTGCTCGTTGGTCCGACTCGACCTGTAACAGATCACAGAGTCAATAACGGAGACCGTGGTGAAGTCCACAAGCACAGATACACATCACAACGCACCGCATAGCGGAAGAGCTTCATCACCGTACGAGCGAAGGCACCGAACACTGCAAAGTCAGAGAATGGTGAGCACGATGCAGATAGAAGACGAGCAGCGCAGTGAACTCGCTGTGCGTACCCACGACCACATCTGCAGGAGTGATGACGCCCTGCGCGTTGAGATCAATCACATCGAAGATGGCTACATCCTCACCGTCAGTGCTAACTTTCCGTAGACAGTGTCTTTCTATGGGGTTTCGTTGGTTTCACCTTCAAAGCGGTGCTTCATGCTAGGCGCCTGGCACACGAGGATGAGCGCGACGACGATCTCCATGGCGTCGACCATGTGATGCACTCGCGTGGGCGTCTTGGGCTGGAATAGCCGCATGATCTCCTGAATGAAGGCGTAGTCTTTGATGCCCAGGATCGCACTGAGCTGGATCGCGTCCACGCAGTGGCGCATGGTCAATGCCCTGTACCGCTCCGTCACAAGAGCCACGTGGTCCAAATGCCACGTGCGGAACCGCCGCTTGAAGAACGGCGCCATCTCCAACTCGGCATTTGCCAGCGGCAGCGGCCGCGAGTTACGCAGCCCCATACTCGAGCCACACGATCCACGAGTCTCTTCTTCGCTGGTGAGACGAAGGCGTCGTTTGGCGTCCGGAATCCTTGGAAGGAAACTTCAACAATCACTTTGGACGAGGAAGGCCGGTGGATGGTGTGGCCCACAGCAAGAGATGCAATTGGAGGAAAGGCGGTCGCTGCATGCGACCTGCGCGACTGGACGACGAGATCAGGCTCAACAAAGCACTGCGATGACACTGTGGACACCATGCCCGCCAACGTCACGGGAAGCCTTTCGACTCTGCTTCATTCATCTTGCCCAGAGTGACTCGGTGGAGTTTCCGTGGTTTACTGGACAGTCCGTCATCTATTACATTGTAGAGCTCGTTCCAAACGTCGCTTTCTCACAGTGCAGAGACTCAGGGTAACGTTAATTGAGGAGGGTTGTTTGTAAGGCAGGCGAGACTGCTCTCATGCCTTGAGATGGAGGGCGTTCCAACCCCTTGCGCAAGGAAGGCAGACGCTCACAACACACAGTAGTGCTCACCTTACAGACGTCTGCCTCGCCACGCTGGACGTTTGGAATGATCGGCACCTATCAACCGCCATAGGGAGCTCGTAGGATCCACCAATGACGCATCGGGAGCCTCCACCATCAGACAACGTGACAGGCTCGGATGGCGGCGCGTGCTCGCGTAATGCACTGACTTCCTTGGAAGAAGCCCTCCTTGATCCATCCATACAAACGCAGTGTTATCCGCACTGCAAGACCTGGAAGAAGAAGAAGAAGATCCGCAAGGGAACTGCTGAGACTTTTCACCGAGACGGCGGGAGGGAACGCGCGCGAGTTCCCATCGTCATCGTGGTCGAGTTTCCCTCGCTCTTGGATTCGTTTGTTAGGCAACAGCACAGTCACACGGACAGGCACAGTGCGAGGACGCGAGCCGTCCTCGTTCTGGCCGCACACAGTTGCCAGGATTGACAGCCAGCTGGGTCTTCGTCCCTGCCGCATTGCGGCAATCAATTCATGGTGTTCGCCTCCATGGAGCGCTGCTGGAAATCTGGTCTCCCGCTCTCTAGCAGAGACTCTCTGCCTTACGGTGTCGACGCCGTTGCTTCGCGACGAAACAAGGTGTGTGCTGACGACGCTGCAGAGACGGACTGGACTCTTGCGTTTCTCAGCTGTCTGCAACCAACCGGGTTTCGGGATCGAAGGAGGCCAGGCGATCAGGTCGAGCGTTCAACTTGTGCACGCAACGATGGGAAACACACGCGTGCTGACGGCTGACAAAGACCGAGAACTTGGCCCGGCGCGTGACAGCAGCAGCGCCGCTGTACAGTATTACTGACGGCGAAACACTCGCCAGAATACATACGCAGCTCAAAGAAACGGCACAATCCATGCAGAGTTCGAGCAAAAGGCAGGCTTAGCCAGCCACGCTACGGTACGGTGAGCAGCGAGATCGATGTGTGCGTAGAGCGTAGTGTAAGGAGACATGAACCAGATCTGTGATCACCGTCAGAAGATGGCATTAGAGCTGTACTGTACAGTACAGTATTACGGTAGCCATCGAGATCAGCGTGACGCTGGCCTCGTTCCTCGACTGGTTTGTCGGCTCGATACTTTCGTCCTTCGTCGATGCCTACTGTACTGCACTTCTCTACTGTACATTTTGGAGAATTGGCCACGAGTGGAGCCAGGGGACAGATCTGTCGGAACGAAAGTGGAGAGGAGGCGTGTCGAATCCATCAACATGTTGAGCGATCGCGAGCCAGGATCTTGTCAGCTCTCCTCTCAGATCTGGTCGGTTTTTCTATTATCTGACACCTTTGCCAAGTCTCACTTGAGCAACCGACTCTTTGTCCAGTCAGACCATGAGCTCAAACTTGATAATGAACAGCTCCATGGGGAGAGATGACTTGGAGTGGCCAGGCTGCCACTTCACTGGACAGCAGGTCCCACTGGCAGAGGATGCTCCAGTTCAACACACACCCGTCGCTGCCCACCAGCCGGTCCTTGTCGGCGATCCTGACGGCGGCCTCTCCAGCCGCTTCATGAGAAAAGGCCTGGCGAGGCGACCGCAGCCCTGCATCACCATGTGGGCCTTACCAACCTGCAGGCTTCTTTCGTGGCATGTCTGGGTCTCAATTCCGGTTTTCTCCTGTAGGGCTCACTTGCTCTCCATCTTCGTCTGGCTACCAGAGACCGAGAAGGAGTCAGCAACGTATCGAACGTGATGAAGGCCCCTGCCATGGCTGATCCAGCGTACGCCACCAAGGGCGTCCAGCAGGACCCCCGCTTCGCGCCTCAGCAGAGCGACGAGTTCCACACGTACGAGTCCCCGTCGGGCGTCGGCCAGGACCTGAGCATCTACTCGGACGAAGACCCAGCCAACCCGCGTTACGTGGCCGGCGACCAGTTCTACAACTATGAGATGTACGGCTCCCTTCGCAAGGGTGGAGCCATCTCGTGGTACAGCATGGAGTGCATCGGCTTGATCGCGGCTACCTACACGTCAGCGTTCTCGTACCAGACCCTGGCCGGTGTCATCCGTCCGCTCATGGCAGCGCAGCTCAACCTGACCAAGCAGCAGAACACCTCGGTCCAGCGTCTCATCGAGCTGCCAATGACGCTCAGTGTGTTCGTCGGTCTCATCTCGGACTGCTACCCCATCATGGGCTTGCGTCGCAAGGGCTACATGATCGTCGGTCTCATCATCAACGCCATCAGTGTGCTTGTCGTCGCGGCGCTCAGTGCGCACTTTGAAAGCCAGGAGAAGAGCGAGCGCAGCGATGCGCTCATGCTTCTCATCATTGTGTTCATCGGCCTCGCCAGTGTGGGCTGTATCATCACGTACATGTGTGTCCACACACGCGTGATTGAGCTGTCGCAACGGGAGTCGCTGCGCAACCGAGGCAAGATCCAAGCTGACTACCTCGTCTTCCGTCGTTACACGTCGATGACCTCCAACTTGTTCAACTACCTCACCATCGGTGTCGGTGCGACGCCCAAGGTCAGCTTCTCCAATTCGATGCTCCTGCTCGCGCTCATCTGCGTGCTTCCGACGCCTGTGATCCTTCGCTACTGGCGCGAAGAGCACTACTCGCTGCCCAACACGCTCAAGGTCCGTGCGCAGATCTTCTGGAAGATCATGCAGCAGAAGGCCGTGTGGCGTATCCTGATGTTCATCATGGTGTTCGGCATCTTCCTCACGGTTAAGTTCTCCGACTCGGGCAACGTGATCCGTGGGTGGGCGTACGCCGCGGGGGACAACACGCTGCTGCTGACGTCGATCCGTGACGTGGTCATGATCCTCACCATTCTGGTCTGGAAGTGGTTCTTCCTCAACAGTCTCTGGCGTGGCTACTTCGCGTGGGCTCCTGTCACCATGGTCGTGCCTGCGTTGATTTCGTCCGCCCTTGTGGCCTTCAACTGGAGCCGCGACCACTATCTCTACCGTGTGCTGCAGTGTCTGCCGTACATCTCGGACGGTATCACCACGCTCAACAACGTTGTGCCTCTTACGGAAATCATCCAGGAAGGCTCGGAGGGTGCCACCGTCGGTCTCACGCTGTCACTGCAGCGTGTGTCGTCCATCTTCGTGAGCACGAACGCTGCCGGTATCTTCCAAGGCTCCAACTTTTACGACACGAACGCTAAGGTGGTTGCAGCCTTCGGCTCGGATGTCCGCAGCGACGTGTTCCTGTCGCTGCTGCTCAGCTACGGTATCAACTGTCTCGCGTTCTTTGGTCTCATTTTCCTGCCGAGCCAGAAGCTCGACGCCCAGCAGCTCCGCATGTACGGAGGCTTCACCAAGGCGGCCAGTGCCGTGATCGTGTTCTTCTCGCTGGGTCTGTTGCTGTACTCGCTGGTCATCAACGTCATGACGTTCGTGCCAGGTCTCTCGTGTTACCCGATCGCCGGTGGCAGTGGCTGTGTGTAAGTGGAGCCTTGCTGATCCACACGGACGCTGGACGTCTCGAATTGAGGTGTCGGCACGATAGAAACACGTAATTTATGAGTAAAACAACAACATTGGACACTGGATGATGCCTTCAATCCCTACTTTATCCCTTTGGATTGACTCGACTCGACTACCAGTGCAATTCTCAGTCGAGGACAGGATTCTGATCGGTCGGCCCTTAAGAGGAGCCCATTGTCCCTCGAGTTCACGAGCAGCAAAGCCTGCACTGTCACTCCCACCGCGTCTCGATGAGTTACGTCCCCTTTCGTGGACAAGTCGTTGTCTCCTTGGTCCATGAAGCCTTCATACAGCAGCAGCCTTCATTGAAGGCTGCTATCCTATGTAGAGTCTACATTGTAGACGCAGCGAGAGCTTTCGTCCAGCCCACATCAGTCCACGCATGGACGCGTGCACGATGGCGAGAGGACCCACAGTGGCATTTCCGTCGATAACAGTTGCGCTGCGACTCACAGCGCGAGGACCCAGGCCGCAGGCCGCAAATCGGCCTCTGGGTTCGGAGCCTCGCAGCCCCGCACCCAGCCAGCTGGCGACCCACACCGCATCGTGCGTGGCTGATTGGCAGCGAGTTCCAAGCCAGGAACCAAGCCTTGAAGAGTGTGCCAGCGCGAGGCCGTCATCCAGCCAACCCAGACAATCACAAAGCGTCAGCACACAGGAAGACGCACGCAGGCAGGCAGCATCGTACAGTAGAATCCTACTGGAAGAGCATGGTCTTTGGAGTTTCGGCGTCGACGGTCTCCGTTGTTGAGACCTTCAGTGGCCTGTTTGGAGTCGGAATTGCACGCCACTGGCTTGCAGGTCCACAACCAGGAGTCGGGGTCGACCCGCACACAGCACCACTGTGGCCTCGCTTCTATCGTTGAGCGTGCGAGAGGGGAGCGTCCGCGATTGCGGCGAGGTGTCCGCTTACAGTGCGCCTTGGGTTCACGCGGAAATCATTCCGATTGATGTGGTACACACCACATGTGGTCAGAAGCGATCAGAAACCCGACGGGTGATGATGGGCCAGATCAGTAAAACCCGAGGCCACTTTGTCCAATATCAGTGCATTGTGCATCGTATTATGGAATATGGGCCTACCGATTCGAAATCTGTCGATGACGTCGCCCCTCCTGCATCCATCACTCCTCTGCCGCCTTTCTCGCCTCCTCCCATACAAAGGCAATGGATCACAAGGCGAGATGACCCGGATGGGGACCACCGACCTTCCAGCCGACCAGCTGGGCGCCATGATGGATCCGCTGATGGAGATGCGCCATCCCACTCACGCGATTGCTCGCGCTTCTCCCAGTCTCCAGTCCAAAGCCGAGTCCCTCGTAAAGCAGTAGTGTCGTCGCGGATTGATTCAGCACAGCGGCTGATTGATTGACCGACGTCGCGTTCGCATTCGCAGTCGCATTCGCCATTCCTGAGCCTCCCGCGCAAGAGCTCCGCCGACATCAGGACGTCTGCATACCTGACGTGGCGTCTGCTTGATTGATCTCTGTGGGCTCTACAGGGAACAGACAGACCCAGTGGATGGCCATGTACTTACTTCCGGAGAAGACCAAGCCGCAGCACACCGCGCAGCACCTCGCCGCCGCGCACCCGAGCATTCGCCGCACCATGGTGGAGAACCAGACGCAGCCAGTCGTGCACGTGGACTTCAACACGTTCGTATCGCCGTCCAACGGCTACGCAAACAACAGCCAGCGCTACACGCAGAACTACCCGCAGCGCCACAGCCAGTCGCAGCTCGCGCTTTCGGATGATGGCGAGCGGCCTTCAGGCGACCAAGCGGACCTCGCGACGCAGCGGTTCGTCGCCGGCGAGCAGTTCTACAACTACGAGATGTACGGAAGTCTCCGCAAGGGCACGGTCGTGACGTTCTTCTCCTGGTACTGCCTCGGCCTCGCAGCAGCGACCTTCTCATCCGTGCTGTCGTACTCCTGTCTCCAGAGCACGGCGCGTCCGTACTTGGCGCTTCGACTCAACCTGAAGACCCAGGAGGTCACAGCTGTACAGCGACTCATCGAGCTGCCCATGGCGCTGAGTTTCTTTGTCGGCCTGCTCACCGACGGGTACCCGATCATGGGCCTTCGGCGTAAGGGCTACATGGTGCTTGGCCTCGTGCTGAACGCTGTGAGCATCCTCGCACTCGGCGGTATCAGCATGTACATCGAGTCTCTCAAGGACAGCAAGGTCCGTGGCGGCTGGGTCGTGTACCTGTCTCTCGTGCTTATCGCGTTGGCGAGTTTCGGCTGTATCATCACCTACGTGTGCGTCCACACGCGCACCATCGAGCTGTCCCAGCGTGAACCGCTTCGCAAGCGTGGCTCCATCGTGGCTGAGTACCTCATCTTCCGTCGCCTGGTGGCTTTCGTCGGCGCTGGCTACGCGATCTTCACGCTCGGCCCCACTGGCTCACTGTTTGGCAAGCAAGAGCCACGCATCGAGTTCTCCACGGCCATGTTCATCCTCGCCTTCATCTGTGCAGCGCCACTCCCCATCATCCTCCGCTACTGGAAGGAGGAGCACTACAACCTCTCCACGCCCCTGAGAGTGCGTGGCCAGATCTTCTGGAAGATCATGCAGCAGAAGGCGGTGTGGCGCGTGCTCATGTTTATCGTGATCTTCGCGTTCTTCCTGACCATCCGGATCACTGACGCGAACAACGTCATCAAGAAGTGGTCAGGATCCAACAACGACAACTACCAGCTCACGCGCTCGATCGCCGACGCCATCGCCATCGTCACGTTCCTCATGTGGCGCACGTTCAACATGAACACGCTGTGGCCGCGGTTCTACTGCTGGGGTCCGATCCTTCAGGTCGTGCCGAACGTCCTCGCCAATGTGCTGGTCGCTCTGGCCGTGAACCGTAACCGCTACGTCTACCGCTCCATCACGTCGGTGGCTAACATTGCGGACGCTATCCTCACGCTGAATCCGGTCGTGCCGCTGGTCGAGATTATCCAGGAAGGCTCCGAGGGCGCGACCGTCGGACTCACGTTCACACTGGAGCGTGTGGTCAAGATCTTCGTGAACACGAACGCCCAGGGTCTATTCCGAGGCGAGAACTTCTACAACACTACTGCAGCTGGGATCGATGTGGTTGGCGAGCGGGACAACGTCATGTGGGCGTCGATTCTCGGCTACGGCATCAACCTCGTAGCGCTCGTGGGTCTCTTCTTCCTGCCGAGCCAGAAGCTGGACGCGCAGCAGCTTCGTATGTACGGCGGCTTCACCAAGGCTGCCAGCTCGCTGATCGTGGCCTCCATCTCCATCCTGTTTCTGTACTCCACGGTCATCAACATCATGAGCTTCATCCCGAGCGTGTCGTGCTACCAATTGGTCGGCGGCAATGGTTGCTAAGTAACGAGCACGGTAGAAAGCAAGTGATAGTATTTAACCCCACAGTACGGCGTGATCAATTGAATGAATAAATGAATGAATCAAGTCACAGACGTTGAGCTCCTCTCGCTACTGCTTGCCTTCCGACTTCTTCAGAGCCTTCTCGGCCGCACGCGCGAGCTCCGTGCAGTGGAAGTCAAGCAAGTCGCAGTTCGAGTAGTGCCACGGGTACGGCTTGTTGCGGATCTTGAGATACGCGTAGTGTGGTGTATCCTGGTGTGTGTGCTCCTGGTGGCGGTGAGGATCGTGATCTTCCAAGTGGGAGATCCACTCGATCGCTCCGACCGCTCCTGTGAGAGCCAGCATCGCCAAGGAGATCTTGGTCCACCGCTCCATTTGCTCTGTAGGACCGGAAGCCACGAGTTAGACTCAAACTCACGCCGATCAAGCACCCACAAGCCGCATCCACAAAGGCGTGGCTCCGGAATTTCGACTCACTCTTGGCTTCGCCCTCGGTAACGGCACATTCTCCGAGGGACTTGGCACTTGCACGCAGGACGCGAGTCGAAAACTGCCATGAACAACAATGGTGAGCCTCTCGACGCTGTCTCCAGTGCTCCACGACGAATCATACCATGGTTACTTCACCCAGAACCTTCGCTAATGAAGATTGAGAAGATGGCGAGAGGCGACGAACGGAGGACTCAGAGGCCGCGTCCCATATTGAAGCCGTCCCATGTTGAAGCTGCTTGGTTGACGCGAAAGGGATCACACATCCGCGACACAGAAGACATTGGGCGAAGACGAGCTGACAGCCAGAATCCTACTCAGAAGCCGATCCATTGTGATTCAGGTGAGGCATTGTACGTCGCTACTCGTGTCAACAATACCTGCAAGCCATGGGTTGGACAGTGTACAATACTGAGAGGCTCCTGGCAGGCACCTGCTCCTGCAAAAGGACAATTTCAACATGACAATATATTGGGCCTGGAAAGGATACCGTCGAGTGTTTTATGCACCACGAGACAGTTAAATGTGAGATGGCAGAGTGGCACCGCGCTGGTCATGGCAACGACAACTTGACGAAGCGCTACAATGGAACCCACGCTTGCGTGCGAACGTGGCTGGTCCACGTCCCAGCCTTTTCACTCGAAAGGCCACGCCGGAGTCGGAGTTCCACCTGAGAGTCTCACAATTATGTGAGACTCACATGCAGAGCAACGAACAGGGAAGGAGGGTGGTCGCTGGCGGATGCAATCGTCAAGAAGCCCATCAAGTGGGTGGCTTCCTAGAAGCCGTCGATGTTGGGATCCCAACCGGATGAGAGCTGCAGCACGTGGCACTGAGGCAAACAGCCGAGACCCTCGACAGCCAGCCAGCTTGATGGCTGCTTGACTGGCAAGTGTTCCTACATTTTGATTGTCCTGCCAACGTTACAGTACTGTAGGCTCAAGGACCACACTGCCATCTCACAAAGCCTGAGAGATTGCTTGCCCTCCATCTGCGGCCACAGTCAACTGGAATCCTCCATCGGCTATGGCACAGATGGACCATCCACTTGTTCAGAGCGTGGTTCTCACCTACCTCCTGCGGCTCCACACAGTCAGTCAATGGGATGAGTCGTTAACCGAGACCGCCAGCCACGTCCACTGCAGTCAGGTCCCAGTGGTCCATTTGGGGACTCACTCGCCTCCCGAACAACGGCGGCCATCATGAAGAAGGACTTCAACACCTATGCGTCTCCTGCAAGCATGCCATCGTTCCAGGGCAGTGCCACGGGCAAGGACTTCAGCGGCGGCGAGATCGCCGAGCTCCACGAGAACCACATGCTGTACGGCACGCTGCGCAAGGGTGGCATCCCGCGATTCATGTCATGGTCGAGTGCTGGCCTGTGCGCTGCCACGTTCTCGTCTGTGTTCTCGTACAACGCGCTGCAGACCGTCACCCGACCGCTCATCGCGACGCAGCTCGCGCTATCCAAGCCTGAACAACTCGCCGTCCAGCGTCTCGTGGAACTGCCCATGGCGCTCAGCTTCCTCATCGGTCTCCTGTCGGACTGCTACCCGATCTTCGGACTGCGACGCAAGGCGTACATGATCCTCGGGCTCGTACTCAACGCCGTCGGCACCCTAGCTATCGCCGCCATCGCGGTCTACTTCGAATCCCTCAAGACCAAGGAGCGGTCGACGACACTCGTGTGGCTCGTGATCATCATGTCGGCCGTCGCGAGCTTCGGGTGCATGTTTACGTACCTGTGCGTGCACACACGGACCATTGAGCTGTCACAACAAGAGCCTCTGGGCATCCGCGGCTCGTTCCTTGCAAGCTACTCGATCGTCCGCCGTCTCGCGTCGCTGTTCACAGGCATCTACACGTACATCGTCCTCGGTGACAACGCCACCAAGCCCAACATCGCGCTGTCAACCT
The DNA here is from genome assembly GCA_023334995.1 of Pythium sukuiense. Lineage (NCBI taxonomy): Eukaryota > Oomycota > Peronosporomycetes > Pythiales > Pythiaceae > Pythium > Pythium sukuiense. The sequence continues at coordinate 85,320 of JAADVL010000037.1, forward strand.
CGCTGTTCATCATGGTCGGCATCTGCGTGGCTCCTCTGCCCGTGATCATCCGGTTCTGGAAGGAAGAACGATACTCGCTGCCCGTGTCGTTCAAGGCGCGAAGCGAGATCTTCTGGAAGATCATGCAGCAAAAGGCAGTGTGGCGGACCGTCATGTTCGTCGCTGTGTTCGGACTGTTCCTGGCCGTCAAGCTTCCGGACTCGACGTCGATCATCCGTCTCTGGGCCGGTGCCGCCAACGACAACTCGCTCGTGCTTCGTGTGATCTCCGACGGGACCATGCTTCTCGTGCTCATCGTCTGGCGCTTCTACTTCATGAACCGCCCGTGGCGGACGTTCTTCCTCCTCGCGCCATTGTTTCTGATCGTACCCACGCTGGCGATTTCCGCACTCGTAGCCTTCGACACAAGCCGAGATCGATACCTGTACCGCACCATCATCTCGCTAACGCTGGTCTCCGATGGCATCACCGTGCTGAATAACATCGTGCCTGTGACGGAGATCGTGCAGGAAGGATCCGAGGGCGTGACGGTCGGGCTCGTGCTGTCGCTGCAGCGTCTCATCAGTGTCTTCGTCAACACCAACGCCCAGGGTCTCTTCCGCGGCGACAACTTTTACAACGTGAAAGAGGTGACTCTGGATAACTCCCACATCCGCACGGCCGTGTTCCTCTCGCTGCTGCTGATCTGCTTGATCAACGCGGTGAGTGTCTTGGGCGTGTTCTGCCTGCCGTCGCAGAAACTCGACGCTCAGCAAATGCGAATGTACGGTGGCTTCACGCGTGTGGCGTCGTCCGCGATCGTGACGTTCGCAGTCGTGTTGCTCTTGTACTCGATGGTGATTAACATCATGACGTTCATCCCCAGCACGGGATGCACGAAGATCGTCGGTGGCCAAGGCTGCTAGCGACGGCCGAGTGCATTGTAGTACGGTACCGGTATCATATAAACGAATCCCACAACTCCAAGAGCGATCTCATTCATTCACTTGACCAGCCAGACGTTGAGCACAGCGTCAAGCCAATCTGGGCATCTTATCTATATTGAGAGAACGAGTTGTCTACGATACCAGTTGACGAGAAGCCGGATCGCCGACACCCAAATCGGTAGAGGCGCAAGCAGGGTGGCGCGTCAACATACAGACTCGTCTCGGTTTCGACGCTAAGCAATCGATGACGAGGCCCCATTGGCCGCAGCAGCCGCCTTGTGGGTCCTGCTGGCTGTGGGAAAAGTGACCCCGGCTGGCGTGATAACTGGCACTAGGCAGTCAACACGGTGGCGAGTGGCGGCAAGGCGGCCCAAGATCGTCCTCTTGGGTTGATGAATGCGAAAAGTGAGCAACATGTGGCCGTGGTGGTCTCATTTAACGGCGGGAGAGGATCAAATCCGTCATATTGATACCCGACTGATGCGGCAGAGACGACATTGTATCGCCCTCTACCAAGAGACGCATGCCCAGCCGATGCTTTCGCTGAACGCATGGCTTGGTTGATCGTCCGCGGCCGTGATCGTCTCGACGAGCGATCTCGCTAATCACTTTCTCATTTTCCTTCTTACGGGCTGCGGACATCGTAACTCGTGGATCCTTACCAAGCCCGTCAATCGTCATGATCCAACAAGGCTTCAATTCGCTCAAGTCTCCACCGAGTATGATACAGAGCGACGAGTCTGTGACCGTCATCGAGCATGACGTGCCTCCCTTCGAGCCAAGCGAAGCCAACTACGACCACAAGCTTTACGGCAGTCTCCGCAAGGGTGGAGCGGTCAACTTCTTCACGCGGGAGTGTGCAGGTCTGTGTGCTGCGACGTTCTCGTCGGTGTTCTCGTACACAGCGTTGCAGAGTGTCACGCGTCCTCTGCTCGCATCCCAACTGCACTTGAGCTCACAGGAGCTGCTCGCCGTGCAGCGCATTGCCGAACTCCCAATGACACTCAGCTTCCTCATCGGCCTGCTATCAGACTGCTATCCGATCTTGGGCCTGCGTCGCAAGGCCTACATGATGGTTGGTCTCGTGATGAACGCTCTCGCGACACTTGTGATCGGCATCATGACGGCGTATTTTGAGAGTGATAACCAGCAAGATCGCGACGACGGACTCGTGACACTCGCCATTCTCATGACGGCGGTCTCGAGCTTTGGCTGCATGTTCACGTACCTGTGTGTTCACACGCGCACCATCGAGCTGTCCCAGCAGGAGCCGCTCATGATCCGCGGCTCCATCCAAGCCTCGTACATGGTGTTTCGACGTGCGACGTCGTTGGTCACAGGCGTGTTCACGTACTTCATGATCGGCTCCGACACATCCAAGCCTCACTTTGCTCTCTCCACATCCGTGTTGGTCACCGTCGTGATCTCCATTCTGCCCGTGCCAGTGATTCTCCGCTTCTGGGACGAAGAGATCTACTCGCTGCCCGTGTCGTTCAAGGTTCGCGGCCGCATCATGTGGAAGATCATGCAGCAGAAGGCTGTGTGGCACACGCTCGCGTTTGTCGGCATCTTCTCGCTTTTCCTCGGCGTCAAATTCACTGAGACCTCCAACGCGATCGTCGGCTGGGCAGGGGCTGCCAAGGACAACGCGCTACTCCTACGCATGATCTCGGACCTCACGCAGCTTCTCGTCGTCGTCGTGTGGCGAAACATCTTCATGAACCGACGCTGGCGAACGTTTTTCCTCTGGGCGCCGTTTTTCCAGGTCGTGCCGGCCTTGGTGATCTCGGCGATCATCGCATTCAGCGGCAGTCGGGATCGTTACCTGTACCGCGCCATTATCTCGCTCACCAATATCGGAGACGGCGTCAGCCAGCTCGTCAACATTGTGCCGATCACCGAGATCGTCCAGGAAGGCTCAGAAGGCGCCACGGTCGGCATCGTGCTCTCGCTGCAGCGTCTCATAAGCATCTTCGTGAGCACGAACAGCCAAGGTTTATTCAGCGCCCAGAACTTCTACGACACTGCCAAGGTGCAGCGTGACGACGCCCACGCTCACATGGTGGTGTTCCTGACGCTTGTGTTGAACTACGTTATCAACGGACTCAGCGTGTTGGGGCTGCTGCTGCTGCCGTCGCAGCGACTCGATGCGCAGCAGATGCGGTCGTTCGGAGGGTTCACCAAGTTTGCATCGTCCGGCATGGTCGTGTTCGCGCTGGTGCTGTTCTCCCACTCGATGGCCGTCAACGTCTTGACCTTCATCCCTGCGAGCGCCTGTGCCCGCATCGTCGGTGGCAGCGGATGTTCTCTGGATATTCATATCCAGAGTTTTACAGTGCGCGCCACTGGTTTTTGAAAAAAGAGATTATTATAGAAATTTCAGGAACCAGTTGATCAATTTCGCATCTAAAAACACCGGATTATAGCGAATGAGAATGCGAAGCGATTGCTGCTTTTCCGAGCAGTCGCATTTTTGCAGGCTAGAAGCTGCGGTTAACCACAGGTTAACCTCGGTAAGAAATAGAGGCAGTCTCATGATCGGTGTATTGAATGCTCTTCTCGTGTGCTAGACGCGTTGCTAATACTGGAGCTGCTTGCCCTTACCTTCTTTGATCTTTTGCACACGTTGTGGCATCGAACGGACGAGTGTAGCCCAGTAACCCTCCGGGAGATCGTTCCAAGCCTTCACGACGGCACTTTCGAGGTCGATTGGCGAGTAGAACTGGCGTCCGTTGGCGTAGACGACGTGCGACAGGTAGCCCCAGACGTTCTCGATCGGATAAAGATCCGATGAGAGGGCTGGCCACGTCATTAGCTCGATTCCCTGGGCCGCGAGCCAGGATTTGGTGTTCCTGGCTGAGTGGGAGGACGCGTTGTCTTGCTGAAAAATTTGTGTAGATGCATCGAACGACGGTTGTAAATGCTCGCGTAGCGTCTCCACGTACTTGGCCGACGTCATCCGACCATCCAGGAACTTGAGCAATGTCTTCTTGCCGCCGCAGAAGCCCCCCCCACACCATTACCGACCCGCCTCCAGTGTGACGACGCACAGGCACCTGCTGCTTGCCGCGCGTGTCGACCCAATGGCGGTAGCCGTCAGGGCCGTGGAGGTTCCACTTCTTCTCGTCC
>JAADVL010000370.1:0-29554 GCA_023334995.1 Pythium sukuiense
CCATGTTGTTGAGCACGATGCCGTCGCCGAAATCCACTTCCACGAGCTCGGCAGTCATGCGGAGCTCTTCGTCGGTCTGGTCATAGGCGCCGTAGATCACGTCCTCGATGGATCCTTCGGCACGGCCGACGCCGATCATACTGGGCTTGCCGTCTTTCTCATAGAGCCCGGCATCACGACGGCGGAAGAGCTGGAATGTGTGTTGCGAACGCACGGGCTTCCACTTCTTAGGATCGACTTGGCGTTCGCTTCGCTCGAAGGCTCGCTCGTCCTGGAGGCCTCGTTGCACTTGCTTGTGGCAGAACTCACGATAGTACTGCTCCTGCTCCTTGGAGAACTCGACATTGCCGAAGTAGCCTCGCGGCAGTGGGAACTTGGGCTTCTTGCCGTCACGCATGACTCTCAGTAGACTCACTGGTCAGCCTTGAGAGCTCTGAGCTGTCTTGTGGAATGAAGGCTGGCGTCTGGGGCTCATGCGGCCAGGTCTTTTATTGACGCTCACGAGTCCTCCTCTCTCCTGTCGTCATACACAAGTTGCTGCGTGTTGCAAGGGATGTGCATGTCCTTCTTCCTGCACAAGTCTCACCTAAACGAAGGTATCAGCACACCTGTCAGATATAGGACTGTAAAATAGATCAAAGGTAGTAGTCCTATTTACGTTTTTGTAGAGGTTTAAATAGGTTTATTGACCTCTGTATTGCAAAGTATCCTGACAGGGTATTTACTTGCACGACATTTTTTACCTCGTCAGACTGTTGTTAAGGCGGGAAAATCTGGTCAGCTCATCGAGGGCTGGAGCCTGTCCCAAGCCTTCCCACGACGTTTGCCAATCGTCTGACTGCAAGTCATCCGCAGTTGCGCCTCTGCGTCCAGTCTCGACGCCATTGTCTTCTTGTTGGTCGGGAAACAGAGCTGAGCTTCAAGCGCTCAACAACTGGAGAGAAACACAACGAGTGTCTGAGGCTCAGAGCCAGAAGGGGCCGTTGGCAAGGGCTCATGTTCAGCTCAGTGAAATGGTGAGAATCGACATGATTGCAGGCGACCTTCCCGTGGCTAACCGACTGCGTCACCAAGATCTTCTGAACTGTGGGAGTGGGAATCTTAAATTGTGGATTCGGTAGAGATCGGGCTGCCAGGAGCTGGCGCTTTTTGGACGATGCCTGTGACGAGCTCAAATGGTAACCCACTGATAGCAGTTTTGTTGTGAGCAACATACTAGTACAGATTCCCCAGACAATGCAAACACGGTATAAATCACCAAGTGCCCAGTACTGTAGAAAGCCCACAGAAGCTGGAGCCAGCCCAGTTCACGCGTGACGTAGCCACATTTCCCAAGCTCCGATTTAACGTTCCCAGTTGAGTGTGCTGCATACGCTACTACTGTCTCTGCTCCGTCTTGCGTTCTCTGCCAGACTCTCTCTGGGAGGCACAAGCTGAAACGAATCCACCTCCCTGACAGCGAAGTCTTTGATGGGTACACTGAGATGAGTTGAAGTGGCTAACTAGCTCGTTTGTCAATACTACTAGTATGTCACCTCAACGAAAACCAATAAGGCCAGCCTATACTAACTTTGCTCGCCGTAAATTACTGAGACAAGACCGAAAACTACCGCTCGTGAGCTCTGAATGGAAGTCATCCAGCAGCGCGTGAAATCCACGGTCTCATGATCTCACGCGCGACGCGTTGACAGCGAAGTAGAACCAGTCCGCGGCGTCTTGGCCTGTCGAGCATACAGTAGCCAAGTCTGGTATGACAGGCTGTTAAGGGCCAGTGCTGGTGTTGACGCGCTGAGCACCGAGATGCGCTGACCAGCGTTCGTTTGCCTTTCTCATCGCCTTGTTTGGCTTCTCGTACAGTACAAGACGTTCAGTCTGGACGTGTCGCCCTGACCGGAGACAGCGCGCGTTGGTCAGCCCAGCCGTGCATAGCAGCCTCCGCCACGTGACTGGTGACCTCCGAGCGAGGACGATTCCCTGGGGGCTGAGAACGCTGCCAGTTCCTTTTTATCTCCATCAGGATCGAGCCAAGAAGGCAACGAGAATGAACGGCGTGTTTCCACTTCGTGATGGGTATTTCAAGCCGCTGGAGCACACAGAAGAGGAGCGAATGCAGTGGAAGCAGCAGGTCGTGGAGCTTGTGGAAAAGAGCTTGGAGGAAGAGCGCCCGCTGCTGGCGTCGCAGTACGAGCGCGTCGACTTGCACCAGTGGAAGCTGATCAAGGCCAAGGACCAGCTTCGTGTGTACCGTCCGCGTACCGGTAGTGGTTCGAGCTCGGCGGTTGGCGACACGTCGCCGTGTGTGCTTGCAGTTGGTACGATTGAAGGCACGCTGGAGGACGTGATCTATGGGATCCACAACACGAGCACGCGCGACATCCGCGTGACGCGTGCGTTCCTGAGCGACAAGGCGTTGGACTCAGCTGTGCTCCACGTGTTCGAGAACGGCATCGAGGAAGATCTCTTCCGAAGCTTTGCGCTCAAGTGGCGCGCAGTGGAGACGCCTGCAGGTTCGCTTGTGAAGGACCGCGACGGCTGCGTGCTTGAATACGTGGGCATCGACGTCGACGAGGAAGGCAAGCGGTACGCGTTCCAGGTCTCCGAAAACTTTGACCACGCTGTGTGTCCACCGTTCACGACTCAGGGCGTCGTGCGAGCCGATGTCCACGTCCGCGCGATTTACCGTGAGCTCGGGGGCGGACGAGTCGGTGTTTACTTCCGTGGCGTGTACAACATGAGCGGCCACTTGCCGACGGTGCTGGCGAGTTGGACGGCGGCAGCCGTAGCTGTGTCGGTGGGGCGAAGTGTCGAGTGTGCCGAGGCGAAGAAGCTCACAGCGCTGGCTCTCACGAGGGACAATATCGCGAAGAGGATGACGCGGCCTCGTCGCGGATCCGGGGTGGGGGCTGTGTGCTCGATCTGTGACGCCAGCCCGGCGTATCTATCACGAATGACGATGAGCGGGTGCCAGATCTGCAGCTCAAGTGTGTGCAACAAGTGCTGCTCGAGCAAGTTTCTGCTGTCAGACTCGACCAAGATCAAGGTCAATTGTTGCAAACAGTGCATTGTCGACGCCAAGAACTTCCACGTGGACGCCCGGATGCCGCTGAAGCTCGCATCGTCAGCTCGCTGGATCGCAAGCGGACTGCTCACTGACGGAGTCCATCACGACAACGATCTGGGTAAGGCATCTCATCACACGCAAACCATTCGACGGAAAACGCGAGCCACGTCAGGTGCAGAGGCGATGCTCCACGCTGGCGGCCATCCCACACGAACCCGATCGCGAACGCCTTCGCCAGAGCAAACACACGCGTATGATGGGTCCGTGGATTTCCAGCGCGAGTCCATCCTTGGAGCTAAGCCTTCGCGCGGCACTTCGCCTGATAAACTGGATCCTCCGACTGATCAGTCCGACCTGTGGATACGCATGCAGCAGCTCCGAGTCGCCGCCGAGCACACGTACCGCATCACCAAGGAATCCAACAAGCTCATGGGCATCGAACGCTAGCAAATATCGCAATCACGTTGCGTCAAAGCCCGCAGCGACACCCCGAGACCGTCGTCAACGCACGCATGACACTCCGCGTGCGTGGCGCCAGACCCTGTCGCCAGTTGTCGATCCTCTCGGCATCTTTTTGCCGTGACCCCACCCATGTACCTATTGAGCAGTCCAGTTCGTTGCGTCAGTGTGGAGCCCGCCGCGTCTCGTTGATACGGTGATCAGCAACTTCAACGGATTGATGCTACAGCCGCTGTACCATGTTACCCGATTAGCCAATCAGATCGTCTGAATTGAGTCCTATCCTTCGATTTTCTGGGATTCACTTCCATTTTACCAGCTGGTTGAAAAAAAGAACGTCATCTGTCAGCCGATTCGCTCCCTCGGCAGCTGCGCAATGAAAAGTCCGACGTGCGTGCCTCTGCGTGTGCTGGCGTTGGGATTTGACTGCTTCTAATCGCAGGTGCATTGACGTGGACTCGGGGTGCCGCAGTGGCGTCATGTGTGACGTGCCGGCTTGGGAGACTGAGTTGGTCCTGTGCGGCGCCCACTATCGCACGCCAGAGTGGCATCGGCAGTCAGTGGTGTGGCGCCACCAGCGGCCGTGGCGGCCACAAGCTCCGGTTCCCGCAGCACTTCACGCTGGCGTCTCAGAAACTTAAGGCTCGAGCTTCCTCACTGACACGCCGGCGTTCATTTCGCACGTCAAAACACGCTTGCCAGTCCACAGCCGACCATTGAGTCGTCTTTTTCAGGTTCACAACTGAAAAAGAACCCGCCACGAACCATGAACGTCGCGTTCCCTCTGCGCGATGGTTACTTCCGCCCCCTCCAGCCGACTGCGGAGGAAACCGCACGTTGGAAAGAGCACGTGCAAGGCCTTGTGCAGCGCAGCCTCGCGGAAGAATCGCCGTACTTTGCCTCCGACTACGAGTTCATCGACCGGCGCCAATGGAAACTCGTGCGCCGCAAAGATCAGCTGCGCGTCTTCAGTCCTCGTTCGACTCTCAGTAGGAAGGAGAATGCTGTGCCATGTCTATTGGAGATTGGTACGATCGAAGGCACTCTGGAGGACGTGATCTACGGTGTCCACAACACCACGTCGCATGACATGCGTGTGACGACGTCCTTCCTGAGCGCCGACGCTCTCGACTCGGCCGTGCTCCACGTCTTCGAGAATGGCTGCGAAGAAGATTTGTTCCGCAGCTTCACGCTCAAGTGGCGTATTCTCGAGACTCCTGCGGGGAACTTCGTCAAGAACCGTGATGTGTGCGCCTTCGAGTACATGGGCATCTCGCGAGACTGCAGCGGCGTGCCGTTCGCCTTCCACATCTGTGAGTCGCTCGACCATCCTGTGTGTCCGCCGTTTGACGCGCACTGTTCCATCCGAGCTAAGACGCAGACTTGCATTATTTACCGCCAACTTCGTCCTGGTCGCGTTGGTGTGTACTATCGTGGAGAATACACGACTGGCGGCCGGATCCCTCTCTTCCTCGCCCGTTGGACTGCTGCCGAGGTCGCCATTTCCATCGGCCGTAGCGTGGAATGTGCAGAGGCCAAGAAGCTGACAGCAATCGCACTCGCTGCCTCCGACGACAAGACATTTGATGGCTTTGACGGCAGACGACACGCCCCGAAACGATACCGCGTTCGCAGCGCAGACGCTGTTCGAAGCTGCAGTATTTGTGACCACACGGTGTCGCACAAGACGCTTCATCTGTGCCAGGTCTGCGGGTTGACTGTGTGTGGCAAGTGCCGCTCACGCAAGTATCTGCTGTCAGACGAAGGCAAACTCCAAGTAGCATGCTGTAAGCAGTGTCTCGTAGCTGTCAAGACCGTCCAAGTTGATCCAAGGCGTCCGCTCGGGCTGGTCTCAGCAGCCCATTGGCACTCCCACCGAGTCATCTTCTCGACGACTGCGCACACGCCTACACTAGCTAGCGGCGAAGTCGACCAGATCACGTTGTCTACGCGAGGACAACCGGTGCCTCTAACACCAGTCGTTGAAGATAGCGGCCGTGTCCGGGCGTGGACAGAGGATCCCCAAGATCCCTGTTACTCTGAGTCTGAGATCCACACTCGCCGTAGTGCCTTTCAGCGAGCCAAGGACAAGCAAAAGGCCCGCGAAGACGTGTACGAGCTTCTCGCAGCCATGTCCACCACTAGTGAAGACACTGTGACGTCAACAGCCTCACGAGATGGAGGGATGGTCTTCACGAGTGACTCACTCGACGAAGAGGACTTGGAGTCCCTACACGAAGACGCTCTTCGCCCCGCAGATCCCGTGACATCGAGCTCAACAACGACCATCGCTTCAGCTCCGACCTCGGGCGGCCAGTGGTGGGAGCAGATCAAGCAACTGCGGCTCGCAGCCGAGCAAACGTATCGCTTCACCAAGCAGCAGAGTGACGAGTGGGTCCAGCGTCTCAGTTAGTGTCCTCAAATGCAGCTCATTTTTACCGTAATTCCGACGTTGGCAAATGGATGCGCTCCGTCTCCAGTCGGTTCACCAGCTGGAATTATGGCTCCTGAGCTGTTGCGTCTCTTGCGCAGAGACACCACTGGCGCACTTGGCAACTTGGCTCGGCAGTGGGACTTGTTCCTGGTGGATCTTCCAGCACACAGTATCGTATGTATTTAATTAATCTCACTTTCACTCACTCGCGAAACGACGGTTTCCGTATTATTGTCAAAAGTATTATATTGCATCTTGGGTGGGAGATGGATGTCACTGGGCCGCTCCGCTGGGCTGGGAAAACACGGGCTCTCACCCAGCCAGCCCAGACGCGCCTACACCATGGTGAGTGACTCGCCACATCGCAACGCGGCGCTGCCGGCGTCGCGTCGCTTCGTCGGGCCAGCTCCCGGAGCGCTGCATCTTCCTCGCGCCTTGATTGTTTCGTACTGCCGCTGAGTGCGGGCGCGTCGATTGTCGAGACCATCTCCTTCGCCGTGGGTGACCAGACCCATCAACCACCACGTCGGGACGAGCTCCTCGCCAGTGCGAGACCAGACTCGACAACTGGAGCCACGGGCTCAGTACAGGAAGCAGGGCATAGGAGACCGAGATGAATGTCGCGTTCCCGTTGCGTGACGGCTTCTTCAAGCCGCTGGAATGCTCTGCCGAGGACGAGCGTCGATGGAAACAGCAAATGACCGACCTGCTCGCCACGACGCTGCAGGAGGAGCGACCGTATTTCGCGTCCAAGTACACGTTCGTGGACGGCATGCGATGGAAGCTGATGAAGGAGAAGGACCAGCTCAAGGCGTACCACGGACGCAAGGCGCTGCTGAGCCGTAGCTCGGGCAGCTCTCAGAGCGTGCTGGCCGTTGGCACGATTGAAGGCACACTGGAAGACGTGATCTACGGTACCCACAGCATTACGACGACCGACATGCGCGTGACGACCAACTTCCTGCGAGAGACTGCCAAGGATGCCGCCGTTCTGCACGTGCTTGAAAACGGAGTCGAGGGTGATCCGTACCGATGCCTCGCGGTCAAGTGGCGTGTCACTGACACGCCCGGCGGCGGCTTGGTGACGAAGCGAGACGGCTGTGTGCTCGAGTACACGGGCATCGACACGGACGCCAGGGGCGAGCGGTTCGCCTTCCTCCTCTCCGAGAATTTCGACCACCCAGTTTGCCCACCATTCAAGTCACGGTGTGCTGTTCGCGCCAAGGCTCACTCAAGGATCATCTACCGTCAGCTCAGTCGCACACGCGTGGGCGTGTACTTCAAGGGAGAGTTCGACCTGGGCGGCAAGATTCCAAGCTCGTTGGCGCGACGTACGGCTGCGGATATGGCCGTCGGCATTGCTAAGAGTGTCGCCTGCACAGAGGCCAAGAAGCTCACGGCCCTTACACTCGCCACGAGTCCAATCTTCCACCAGCATCTCGCTGCCTTCCTCTCCACGCTCAGTTCTTCGTGTTCGATCTGCACAAGCAAGCCAGGATACCTCAGCACGAGGACGATGTCGTGGTGCAAAGTGTGCGGCGCGTCAGTGTGTTCCAAGTGCCGCTCCCGCAAGTATTTATTAACGGAAGACAAGCAAATCCGTATCTCGTGCTGCAAGCAGTGCCTTGTGGCTGCCAAGCAGCTCGACATTAACCCCACGCAGCCCATGCGTCTCATCATGTCCGGCCAGTGGCTCTCACTGCTTCAGAACCAGGCCAACCATGACGCGTCTCGAGAAGGCTTTGGTCGATCTCACGCCTTTTCCGAGTCACGGTCCAACACCATCGCGTCGCTGGCATCGAGCTCCAGTCAGGCGCTGTCAATGGATACGTTTGATAACCTCTTGACCCCGATGTCGAGCACTGCGAGCGACGACACTGAGGCATTTGATGACAACGTCGCTTTGCTGGAAGCCTCCGACATGGCCTCGGTGCTTGAAGATGAAGAGTACGAAGAGATCCCGACGTTGGGTGGACTGCCATGGGAAGCAGACATCCAGTTCAACCGTAAGATCAGCGTGGATGACGAGCTGGCGCCGACGCCGCAGTTTGCTCGGTCCGCGTTCACGCCGGCCGTGGCCAAGAGTGAAGCCCAGGCGGCGATCCACCGCGAAGCCGACCGCATGTCCCTCTTCGCACAAATGCGACGCCTCCAGGCTCAAGCTGAAGACGTGTACTCGATGACCCAGGCCAACGGATGGGAGTTTCTTGGACAAAAGCCTTCGACTTCTTCGAACTCGTCGATGCGATCCACATCCGTCATGTCCACATCCAGCTACGCGTCCACCTTCAGCCACTCGAGCATCGGATGAGTCCCCACAGGAGATCTGCACAGGAATCCCTCCTTCCCATGAGGTGAGATTTGGTGAGATCGTCAACACCTCGACTCCTCAAGGCGCCAGCACTTCGACCAGTCGAACGCCACTGGCCAGCCAAAATCCACGGACTCACTGGTCGTCAGGAACGCGTCCATTCAACTGGAGCGTGCTGCGTGCAATCGTATCGACATGAGAGCATTCCTGCCGCTTCGGCAGGCTGTGTGTCGTCGCACGCACCAAGCTGAGTATGAGCCGACAAGTGTTAAAAGAGGCGGCCAGCACGCTATCGTTTAAGTGCAAGAAGATCCATACGGTGGCAGGATCACGTCGTCTGTGTTTAACAGATAATTCAATCAACAACAGCATTCATGGTCTCATTTGCGGTTGTTGTCGCGATGGATACCACATGAATGCAGACCATCGAAGTGCCTCAGACGAATGCAGACCACCGAAGTGCCTTAGGCTAAGGCTTACTACGTAGTAGCCACTTCGAGGAGGATGGAGTCCATCCATCATAGACAGGCATCTCAGGGGGACAATCGAAGCCCTGACGACTCCGTGACTGTCAGTGATCGCAAAGTGCAAGGTACAGTATCCAATATCCGAGTAGGAGTTCCAGTTCAAGGAATGCTTGCGACAGGAGGGAACGCCTTCGTGGACCTCAAACCTTCGTCCGTCCGAGAGGGACGGAGGGAAGCAATGGAGAGCGGGAAGAAGCCCAAGTTCCCTTTGCTGTTGTGCTTCTCGTGCGGCTTCTTCGCGGTGTCATGTGCTTCTTCGGTGTCTTCGGTCTTCGGCTGCTTGGGCTTCTCCAGCTTCTCCGTTTTCTTCGATGGTGTTGTGGCGCGGCATCTCGAGCTTGTTGGACATCCCGAGCTGGTGGGCTTTCTGTACGCAACTTCTCCAAGCACAGAAACTACTCCAAGCACGGAAACTACTCCACTCACGGCAATTACCCCAAGCATGGCGTTTTTGGAGCGCGTTTCTCGACGGCTCCAGCGACCTCACAGTCGGTGTGTGCTTTAGTGCGTCCGCAGCCAACACGGTGTGGCTGTAGGATGGCCTGGTGCGGTTGTGTGGCCGCAGTCGAGCCGCGTTGCTGACGGTACGTGCCCCACTCACCTCGAGCCTGTAGATTCGAGATACTGCGAAGTAGTTGAATACTGAAATGAACGTATTTTTGCTCCTGACGAGCTTCTTGAATTCGTGGACCTTGAGCTGCCAGCTCGTCGACGCTGGAGAGAACGTATCACCGAAGTCTGATGAATTATCCCGCGATAACGAGTGCCGTGATGTTAAAATGCTAAGTATCCGTGTGATCAGTGGAGTTCTGCCACACCAAGTAATGCGTCTGCATGCAGCTTTCGTGATGGTGCCGGCCATACGACGCGCGAGGATCTGGTCGCATGTTGCCGTCGGGCAAATTGCATACTGGTGAGTACGCCGCATGACGTAGTCGAACACCGCTGCCTTGAGTAGTGCGTGTGTGTCATTTGACAACTTGATGATGTCGTTGACATGGATGAGGTCGCCACAGTTCTCACCTGGCCATCGCGCTGGATGATGAAGCGTGATGCTTGGTTGTATACACCCACGGCAGAAGGTGTGCGAGCAGCTCGTGAGTCTGATCATTGGATCCTCGACGAGATGCGTGCAGAGACCACAGGTGACGGCACTACCTCGCGTCAGTTGTCGTTGAAAAGCCGAGCACATGTTTTTCAAGGCGTTCGTTGTTGCATCTCGTGCGATTTCACCACCGAAGATCCAAATCACGCGCTGCTTGAAGTCGCCACGCACACAAATGGCGCGGTTTTCGCGCGCGGTGGTCATCAAGTTTTCACCAACGACTTCCACTTGCTCTGGCTCTTGAAAGTAGCTGCCAGCATAGGGTCTGAGAAGGGTACGCTTTCAACCACGCCTTCGAGTGCGTCGTGCATACGCTCGACTGCGTCCCGAGAGCTGCTTCGTAGCACAAATTCGACGTGTGTCGCGTCAGGAGATGCTCGAATGTTCGTCCAGGAGACGTTGTTGGCTTGTGCGAGTAGACGAACCTCGTTTAGCTTGTCGTCGAAGGAATTGGACCTGTCAAGCCCCATCGTGGTGCGGAATTCAAATGTGACAGCCACTCGAACAGGCTGTCCACACGGAGTCTCCATCGAAGTCCACATCGGCGACTGACGGGCGCGCTCTTCAACTTCAGCCAGTCGCTGGAGGTCCACAGAGTCGACTCGCACGCCTGCTTTCTTGGCTGCGTGGTCTTCACACGAGCGGAGTACTTCATCAACAGTCAAGCACGACTGTAACGGGACGCTGGGACGTACAGCACACTGCGGCTCATGGCTTGATGGTGTGTTCGCCTTCCGATGGACGACGACATCGCACGGGAGTGGATGCAAGATCTCCACGAGTTCGACTTCATCGACGTCTGGAGGAAGCCCCGACGCGATTTGTGCCAAGAACCGCAGGCCGCAAATCTCGGGGGCGCTCATCATGTTGATCTTGAGCTCGTCGAAGAGGAGAGCGGACTTCCTTGTCCCGTAGTTGGAGTGGACGATCGTGAGCGGCGGATACAATGGCATCAACTCCTTCACGCGCTGCTCATGCTCTCTCTCCTCAATGGATTGGTCATCATCATCGAGGAAGCCGAGAAGAGCGACCGTGATATTGCTAGGCAAATCGAACTCCTCGGCGGAGATGCTCTCGATGAACGTGTTGGCAACACTGACGTTAGGAAACGTGAGCGTGGCTCCGCCGGTCGATACGCCCGTCGCCCACGTCGCGGACATAAAGCCCGTCATGGTTGAGCGAGTGAAGACTGCTGGGGGCTTCAATCTCTGCGGCTGTGAAGGCACGGCCAAGCTCTCTTCCGTGAGGCTCTCTGGGTTGCCAGTGATCGAGTCCACCGCCTCCGTCGCCTGGACAAAGGACGGTTCCTCCCACGTCTTTCCGTCAAACAACAGCTCGTGTACGCGGAAGCCAGGTCCGACCACCGCGCGCGTGGAGCCCATGTACGCCATCTCCACGTACTGGCAATCGCTGGTCGTCGCCGACTCTGTTGTCGTTGTCTCGTCCGTCTCATCGCCTGGCGCCAGGCGCTCTTCCGGCGCTGATCGTTGGCGCTTGGAGGCCTCCGCGCCTTCGTCACAGTGTGCGCTGCGCTGTGCGCGTGCCTGGCCTTTGCGGCGCATACGCTTGCGCTTCCAGCGCGGACGCTCCGTCGTCGCCGCGTCCATGATGCCGTCGTTGCCGTGCCGCTGGTTTCCGCAAGTGATTCCTAAGGCGGAAACTCGGATGAGGGAAGAGTGTGGGTCACTTCAATGTGCGAAGGATCGTACTTAGTGAGAAAATTCGCACTTTGTTGATGCATAAAGGTACATATCCGTACCTAGTAGGGCGAATTTTGTAAAATTCTGGGTCTGGATGTCAAATATTCATATTGGCGTGCACCACATGACCGTACCTTCTAGGAGGTCTTAAAACAAACCCGAACAGCAAGCAAAGAAGGCGAGAACTGCATGAGCGCCGTGCGGATCCACGCGCCGCCAGAAGCACCACCCATGATCGACGCACGTGTAGCGACTCGTGAGAAGCTGTTGCGTACATGGAGCGCTCGCGACGATTGAGCTCACCTCACGCATATCCGATCCAGCCAGAAGCCTTCCCGTAGGAAGGAACGCGAGATCGTGGCCAACACGGTGTTGTGCCGCGTCTTGCGGATGGATGGAGGTGCGGTGTTTGTCTTGCGGCCACCACGGATGTGGCTGTCGGACGACGTGGAGCGTGTTTGCGGCTTGGTCGATCCCGTGCCTGTGTTGTTGTGCTTCTCGTGCGGCTTCTTCGCGGTATCTTCGATTTTGTCGGTGTCTTCGGCTGCTTCGACTGCTGCGGCTTCTCCGGCTTCTCCGATCGTCTTGTGGTGGCGCGGTGTGGCTGTAGGATGGCCTGGTGTGGTTGTGTGGTCGCAGCCAACACGGTGTTGGCTGCAGACCGACGCGCTGCGACTTCGAGCTTGGATCTGTGCGCGAATCGTCGGCATCTTCGGCTTGTGCAGCGCGTTTCTCGACGGCTCCAGCGTCCTCCAGTGTCTCGAGTGTCTCCAGTCGGTCCGTTGGTGGTCCGGTGCGTCCGCAGCCAACACGGTGAGGCTGTAGGATGGCTTGGTGCTTTTTCGCGATGTCTTGTGCTTCTTCGGTGTCTTCGGTGTCTCCGGTGTCTCCGGTGTCTCCGGCTGCTTCGGCTGCTCCCATTTCTTCTCCATCTCCGTCTTCTTCGAGGATCTCGTGTTGGCGCGGCATGTCTGGCTTGTTTGGCATTCCGGGCATGTGCGCTTTCTGCAACTACTCCAAGCAAAGCGACTACTCCAAGCACGGCAACTTCTCCAAGCACGGCAATTAATCTAAGCATGGCGACTACGACAACTGCGGCAGCTACGACGGCGACTTGGACGGCGTGTTCTGCTTGGCATTTCCGGCTGCGAGGTCGACCTTGGCGACGGCGTCGACTCCGCTGCGCCTCTCCACTGCACTCGCTTGCTGGCAGTGTCGAACTGCGTAAGGGCGATCGTGGCCAACGACGTGTTGAGATACTTCAACCAACAACATCCATGGTCTCATTTACGGTTGCCGTCGCGATTTGCAAATGTAGCCTGCACTACTGTACCAGATGAATGCAGACCACCGAAGTACCTTAGCCACTTCGAGGAGGATGGACAGGCATCTCAGGGGGACAATCGAAGCGGTTGCCTTGACGAGTCTGAGTGGGAGCTCCAGTTCAAGGAATCCTCGCGACAGGAGGGAACGCCTTCGTCTCAGAGCCCAGGTCGGTCTCACGTAACGATTTCAGCGCGGCACTTCTTCTATTCTTCCCGAGATCGCAGTCCGTCCGAGGACAAGCTATGGAGAGCGGGAAGAAGCCCAAGTTCCCTTTGCCTCGCGGGTATTTCGGCAAGGTCGAGTTCACGAAGGAGCAAGAGAAGAACTATCGAAACCTGTGTGAGAATCAAGTGCAGAAGGGACTCGAGGACGAGCGTGCGTATGTCGAGAGCGGCAAGTTCGTCGATAGGAACAAGTGGAAGTCAGTGCGTTCGCAGCACTCGTACAAGCTGTACCGCCGTCGGGACGCCGGTCTGTTCGAGAAGGATGGTAGGCCCAGCATGATCGGCGTCGGCAGAGTCGAAGGATCGATTGAAGACGTGCTCTACGGCGCCTACGACCAGACGGACGAGGAGCTGCGGCTCACAGCCGGGCTCATCGAAGTCGATTTCGGGGACGGTGTCGTGCTAAAGACGTTTGCCCGTGGGTCTCCGACGGATCCGTACAGAACACTCGGCATCAAGTGGATTCTCACGCCGTTCCCGATGCCCGTGATCATGCCAGATCGAGATTGGATCCTGCTCGAGTCCATGGGGATTTCCACGGACTCGAACGGACGTCGCTACGGGTACCACACGCTGTATACTATGGCTCTCGAGCAGGTCCCAGTGTTTCCAGACGTCATTCGAGGGGTCATGTGATTCACGTTCATCTACCGCGACGCTGGGGACGGCGTGATCGATGTGTACTCACAGGGGCACTTTGACTGCCTTGGCAATCTCATTGATGCGTTCACAATCGTCGGCTCGTCGCAAATGTTCAATGGGGTCTTCCAGTACATGAAGGCAGCCGAGGCCAAAAAGCTCACGATCCTGGCTCTCGAGAATCTCGAACACGAGCTTCAAACCGGCCTCGCTCCGACGGTTGACGAGGCTTCAATTCCACCCACGGCGTCTTGCTCCATCTGCACGAAGCCGCGCAGCACTGGCCCATTCTCGAGTCTGCCGCATTTGCCACGGCATCGTGTGCATGAACTGCCGTGTGAAGAAGAACATCCTGGCTGGACGTCAGCGCGTGCAAACCAAGGTCTCGGTCTGCCACCGCTGCATCGCCCACGCAAGACACTGGTCGTGAACCCCACGGATAACAAGTACGAGATCTCTCGCGAGCTACAGATACCCAACCGAGACCAGGCCGGTTCCAACGTATCCACAGCTCAACCACGGAACTGGACAAGGCTACCAGACTATTCAGGACCGGCGTCACTCTCAGACGACGACATTGAAGACGACGAAGAGAGTGCGTTCGCGTCACAGTCAGATTTCTCTCCGCGACGTTTCGGTGATGGAGGAAGTCGCGGGTATAGTGAAAGCCCCATCTCGGATCCGTTCGTCGCTGTCGAGCCGACAGCACTGGCTCAGTCGTCTCTGGAGATAGGGCCGTTGACGGTCCAACAGGGCTTACGCATTCGGATGAAGGAGCTGCAGTTGGCCGCTAAACACGCTGAAGCTCTCCCGGAGGCGAGCCGAGTCGCGATGCTCGGGAACAATGGGAACGCGTGAATGAGTCTGTAGTGTGAGAAAGGCACCGTCGATACGGAAGTGTGCTGAGATTACCTCATTGTTTTTCAGATCAACACGATCGTCGGTGTTCGAGTTGTTGCATGACCTGGAAGCCAGTCCTGGAAGCCAGGATCCGGGCTGGATGCTACGTGAAGTGGGCTTGCGCAGGCGATCTTCCACCCGAGCAAAGGCTACAGTAACGTTATACAAGGCACTGGACTCCACTCTCAGTCAACTACGGTATCATAGGTTTGCTGACTGCACCCGAAACGAATGCAACGCGATGATGGATGTTCCACTTGGCTACAGTCCACCTCATCGCACTGGATCGTCTGGAGGGTGACAACGCTCAGCTCATACGGATGTCAGGATGCTTTATTCCTTGCTGATAATGGGCCCTTCTTGTGGACAATTGTGGGCGTGTTGGCTTGCGTCAGCTCGTTACATTGAATGCCTGTGCGCCACCTAGTCGCCGTCACATTCACACTTCAAACACCAAGCATACTGTACACTGAGCGAGCATGAAGTCGGTGGGGATTTCCTGGCATTTGACTGATGCAAGCTTGCCATGATGCTTGATTTTGAATGAACGGGGACAGTCCACTGTAGCATAGCCAGACACTGAGCATGATGGCACGTCCAGTCGGAGATGGCAAAACATTACTGCCACGTTCGCTGTCGCTTTGCCCACACGTCGCGAAGGACGACACGACAACGCGAAGGGTGTAGCCTCAATGTTCTCAAGTGAGAGCTTGTCACTGGCGCGGCCCTTGAATTCATCTTGGCTGAGACACTGACCTCGAATGGTCCTCCGCTGTGGAGGCGTCAACAAGGCTTCACTCCAACCCAGACTGGATACGTACGCACTCTACAAAGCCAGTCTGGATCAGTGTCAGCAGCACACCGTGGTGGAATACTGTTCATGTCAAGCAATTGGGTTGCTTTCGCGTGCACAGGCGACCCAGAACGACTGGGACTCCGTACAGGCTTTCAAACGGCTCGCCTGTTCATCTACACTTTGCGATTTCACCTGTGGAAGGCACACGTAACAGCGGCGCAGTATGAAGTTCCCACTACGTGAGCGTCCATTCGCGAGCGTGCCGCTGTCGCCTAGCGATCGCCAAGACTACAGCCTCTTGATACGCAGTGTCGTGGATGCGACGGTGGACGAGTACGACCGGTATGTGCATCTCGAGCAGCGTCGTATGAACAGAGCCCACTACAAGCCAATCAAGTCCCGCGAAGACGTCACCGTGTACAAGCAGCTCAGTCGCGATCCGGACGCTCCCACTAGCGCTGGATCGGTCATGAGGCGGCAGCCTGCAGACGACATGAAGTGGCCACTTCCCAAAGTGGTGGGCGTCGGCACGATCGCAGGCACGCTGGACGACGTCATGTACGGCATCGTGACGCCCGACGCACCATCGATCATGATCAAGACGTCGTACATCAAGGACGAGCTTCTGGACGGTGCTGTACTGTGCGAGATGCAGACCGCGACGCGACAAGACCCGTTCCGGTTCGAGGGGATGAAGTGGATGGTCATGGGCCACTCGGCAGCCATCAACGCTGTCGTGTGGCCGCGCGACTTCGTGTTTGTCGAGTCTACAGGTATCGAGACGCTCGCCAACGGAGACCGTATCGGCTACCACGCACTACACTCAGTCGAGCACCCCAGTTGCCCGGAGATCGAGTCGTGGGGACTTGTCCGCTGCCGCTTCTCAATGTGCTACCTGTACAAGCAGCACCGCCAAGGCACTGTCGAGTTATACATGGTGAACTACGGCAATCCGGGGGGCAACCCACCAGTAGCCATCGCGATGGCGTCGTCCGCAGCCACGCTCATTGGCATTTGGAAGTCGATGTGGTGCGCACAAAACAAGAAGCTCACGTGGCTGCTCGAGGATGAGAAGGCGCGGACACGCTTCCGAGCAGCCACCAGGGCGAGGAACCAATTCGAGGAGAACGACAAGTCGCGATGCCACTTGTGTAGTAAGACGATCCGCTCGTTTCGGTCCGTGGAGAGCTGCCAGCTCTGCAGTGCGTGCGTCTGTTCTCGTTGTCGCGTGGTCCGCAAGCTCAGTTACTCGAATCCACACCGTGAAATACGCCAACGGGCTGTCGACGTGTGCAAGAACTGTATGGTTCGAGTCACGCATGACGATGCCCATCGGATCGCTCGCGAGCATTACGTTGGCCACGATGAACCAGATATGCCTATCAAGTCCGCGATGCAACGAGTGTCCTCAGACGCGACGGACGGAACGCTGTCCTCGTCGATGCGGCATGCCGGGTCGCTGGATGAGACGGTCGCTCCTGTGGAGATACTGCTAGGGCCACAGTCATTTGACTCCACGGATTCGGACATGAGCTCGTTTTCGAGAGTGGAGACCATCGAGGACTGGGAGCGCCAGACCGCACAAACGACACAAACAAATAGGCAGAAGCCAAGCGCGTCCATCGTCGACGAAGAGCCACTGGACCACCAGCAGCGTTTGCTGCAGCAAATCCAGTCGCTGTGCGTGGCAGCGGAAGAAGCATACCAGATCACGGCCATGAACGCAAGCTACATCAAGGAACAGCCAACGAAATCACGAGTCAAGTCGCGCTACAGTTTCATCTAAAGGAGATCGTTCGGCGACAATAGTACATTGAATCGCGCATGGACTACTGAGCCAGCATTCGTTGCGATTCTCAATTGATCCAGTCGGTGAGGAAGTTGATTGCAACGCTTGTTATGTTCGGTGGAGGCTGGTCGCGAATAGTGCATAGCCAGACGACGAGCGGTGATGGCACGTCCAGCTGGAGATGATCCGACATTACTACAGCTGCTGCTCTGGCTGCCCCCCCCGAGTCTCGCCGAGTTGTCGTCGTGTGCATTTCAGAACTGCCGATGTTGCCTGGGTCATTCAATTGGATACGAGCCACTTCACTGAAGACGACACGACAACTCATGCTGAGACCAACCGGGAAGGCTGCACGGCCAAGCCATCGGCGGTCCAGGCAACAGGCGGTGGCGCGGATGTGGACCGTAGCGTTCAGTCAGGGGATCCGATCTCAGCTGCTGACTCGAAGCGTCAACAACCCGAGGTTCGCCGTCTCACTGAGACCCTCCAGTGTCGGCAGCTGAGACCATTGAAGGGCAAAGTGAGTCGTCTGTCAGGTGGCGGCGTGCCGCAAGGGATCGTGATCCATTCCAAAGCACGAGTGAGTGACCCGATAGTTAAAGACCGGCCCAATCGTCTGGCTTCGACCTCCCGGCTGCTGTTATCACCCCGTCGGGTGGCTCTGCGGCTCATCCACGACTTCCGAATTTGCCCAGTGAACAGCACGTCCAGTAGGCCCCAACCAGCATGAAGTTCCCACTGCGTGAGCGTCCGTTCCCGAGCGTGCCGCTGTCGCCCAGCGACCGCCAGGAGTACAGTCGCGTGGTACGCGATGTCGTGGATGCAACGATGGACGAGTACGACCGATACGTGCGCGTGGACGAGCGCCGCATGAGCAGAACGAACTGGAAACCCGTCAAGTCGCGAGAAGACGTGACCGTGTACAAGCAGCTCAGCCGAGACCCCGAGGCCGCGATCATGGCTGCGAGCCTCAAGAAGCGCCAGCCAGCAGAGACCACACACTGGCCGCTGCCCAAGCTCGTGGGCGTCGGCACGATAGCAGGCACGCTGGACGACGTCATGTACGGCATCGTGACGCCCGACGCACCATCGATCGTGGTGAAGACGTCCTACGTGAAGGACGAGCTTCTGGACAGTGCAGTGTTGTGCGAGATGCAAACGGCGACGCGGAAAGACCCGTTCCAGTACGAGGGGATGAAGTGGATGGTCATGGGCCACTCGGCAGCCATCAACGCTGTCGTGTGGCCGCGCGACTTTGTCTTTGTCGAGTCTACGGGTATCGAGACGTTAGCCAACGGAGACCGTATCGGCTACCATGCACTACACTCAGTCGACCACCCGATGTGCCCAGAGATCGAGTCGTGGGGACTCATGCGAAGCCGCTTTTCGACCTGCTACTTGTACAAGCAGCACCGCCAAGGTACGGTCGAGTTGTACATGATGACGTATGGCGATCCAGGAGGAAATCCGCCGGAACGTATCGCGCTCACATCAGCAGCTTCGTCGCTCATCGGCATTTGGAAGTCGATGTGGTGTGCCCAGAACAAGAAGCTCACGTGGCTGCTGGGCAGCAAGTCGGCACGGACGCGCTTCCGCTCGTCCAGTGCCTCTCTGGCTTCTGGAAGCCAGCAGCCCGACAGGAGCGACAAGTCACAATGCAACTTGTGCAGCAAGACGATCCGCTCGTTCCGATCCGTGGAGAGCTGTCAGCTTTGTAACGCGTGGGTCTGTTCGAGGTGTCGCGTTGCACGAACACTCAGCTACTCGAGTCCACAACTGGATCTCCGCCAACGGATTGTGGAGATCTGCAAGAACTGCATGGTCCGAGCGACTAGCGACGACGCCCTTCGCATCGCTCGCGAGCACTACGCTCGCTTCGACGAGCCAGAAGCCGAGGGATCAAAGCCCACGAAGCAACGAGCGTCTTCAGGTGAGACTGGCGAGACGCTGTCCTCATCGATGCGGCAGCTCGAGTCGTTGGAAGAGACGGTTGAACAAGCGGAAGAGACGCGGTCATGCGACTCGTCGGACACTGATGCGACCGCATTGCCTGTAGTGGAGACCCTCGACGACTGGGAGCAAGGAAGCAAACGCCTGCCACAATCCTCGCGGAAACAGCGCGAGTCCATCGCTGACGACGAGTCGCTCGACCAGCAGCAGCAACTGCTGCTGCAAATGCAGTCGCTGTGCGTCGCGGCCGAAGAAGCGTTCCAGATCACAGCGATGAATGCCAGCTACATCAAGGAAAAGCCCACAAGGCTCGGAGGCCACGCAGACTACAAATTTTAAGATAGCGTTAGCATTCGAATGATACATTCCCTTCCTTGCCAACGTGAGTGTGATTGAGACTTCTTCTCACGCGGTAGACAGGAGAAAGGCGACCTGTTTTGAGCGTCAAGCCATGGCCACTGTATCAACGATGAGTCCGTCTCAGCTGAATAAGGTCAACAAGTTTTCCCACTCATCCCGCAACTGGTAGCTTCCACACACCACCATACATGTACCATATACACCTCGGCTTTCCACAGTGGCAAATCTCCCACTTTGCTTGCAACGTGGGAAACATAGGAATCACGGAACACATGATATTCCAGTGGTTGCCAGACGTTTTCCCCATGGATTTTGCGTGGGCAGTGGGATGGTGTGGCTGCATTTCTTGCTGGAACCACCGTGTCCGTACCAGGTGACGCGCCGCCGAATCAGTTGAGAGAGAGGGCACAACATGTGCTGCTCCCGCAGCTTGTTCTTCGAGGATCGAGCATCTTGAGGGAGACGACACTCGAGTATAGTCGCCGACCAATGCCACATTGGATCGAGGAGCTCGCAGTTGCAAAGCTTCTTTCAAAGTGTCTTGTAAACGGATCTGTCGGCTTTAGGACACCGGACCGGGAAGCCGGTCTGGCGACATTTCTGAAATGGATGCTCTAACAGATCTCAGAAGCCAGCAAGGCGCCTGGCCTCGGTGGATACACAAGGGACTGGCTGCTGCTGGTCTCTGCACTGTAGCAAGCAGACGCTCCACTGGAGCCTCCAGCGGGTGCGAAGTGATAATTTCAGATCTGATGACCCACCACGACATACGACCCCACGCTGGCACCGGACCTGAGCTGAGCTGACGCAGCAGCCGGCGGAGGAGGAGCTTCTTCTTCACAATCCTCCTGCTCACTTCTCAATCGGACTCGGAGACCACACCGACGGACAAGCCGAGCCAGTTATCGGTATCGGAGACCATGAACGTGTCGTTCCCGCTGCGTGACAACTACTTCCGGCCTCTGCAGTACACACTCGAGGACGAGGCACGATGGCGCCACTTCGTCGAAGACCTCGTCACGTTGAGTCTGCAAGAAGAGAGTCCGTACCTGGCGTCTCAATACTCCCAGGTCAACACATCTAAGTGGAAGCTTCTGCGCGAGAAGGACCAGCTCCGCGTCTACCGTCCCCGCAGCATCAATGCTGGCCAAAAGGCGAGCAACTCGCAGATCGTACTGGCTGTCGGCACGATCGAAGGCACACTGGAGGATGTGATCTACGGCATTCACCACGTCACGACCCAGGACATGCGCATCACGACGTCGTTCCTCAGTGACGACGCGTTGGACTCGGCGGTGCTCCACATTTTCGAGAACGGCACGGAGGAAGACGCGTACCGCAGCTTCGCAGTCAAATGGCGCATCATCGAGACGCCTGCCGGAGGCCTTGTCAAGAATCGAGACGGCGTCGTGCTCGAGTACATGGGCATCGACGTGGACGACCAGGGCCAGCGGTACGCGTTCCACATAACGGAGACCTTCGACCATCCGGTGTGTCCACCCTTCAGCCCCCAGTGTGCGATCCGAGCCAAGGCTCATGTCCGCACGATCTACCGCCAGACCAGTCCAGGACGCGTGGGTGTCTACTTCCACAGCGACTACAGTCTGAGTGGCAAGATCCCGGGCATCGTGGCGAGATTTACCACGGCCGAGATCGCTGTGTCAGTGGGGAAGAGTGTCGAGTGCAGCGAAGCCAAGAAGCTCACAGCTCTCGCACTGACCAGCAGCCCCGTTCTGAACAAACGCCGGGCGGCGTCCAACTCCATGACCCAGTGCACGATCTGCAAAACGTCCCCAGGCCGTCTGTCGACGCGGTCGCTTGGGCTGTGTCATCTCTGCGGACTGTGTGTGTGCTCCAAGTGCCGCTCTCGAAAGTATTTGCTATCAGACGAGAAGAAGATCGCAGTCTCGTGTTGCAAGCAGTGTATCGTCGCCGCAAAGGAAATGAAAGTCGACCCAAGGCTACCGCTTCGAGTGGTCACAGCAGCACTGTGGCGAAGCCAAAATGTACTCACGGGCGATGATCTTGGCTGGGAACACGACGTGCGGTCTGTTGAGGCCTCGATGCTTTCGACAAGATCGCGAGACGGCTCATCAAACGGTTCGTGGTCGAGTATGGAGCGGAATCGTAAGCGTTCGGGGGCCAGTGGGCGAGCCAACAGCGTTGACTCGGACAACTTCAGTGGCCGAAGACTCACGAGCGAGTCGTCAACAGGTTCTGTGGAACTGCTATCTGAAGAAGCGAGTGTGAGCCTATCGACGCGAGCGCAGAACAGGAAGGTGGTGGCCTCAGAAACGGCATTACAACAGTATACGCCACAGCTCCAGCCAGGGGATGAACAGGCTCAGCTCTGGATGCAGATGAACCAGCTTCGTCTAGCGGCCGAGGAGACCTACCAACTCGCACACAACAACACCAAGCTGATCGCGCGTGACTCATGATGAAGTACAAGTAATACAGTAATGGAAGAATCGACAAGCTTTGGTTGGAGAGTGATCACTCAATTGGTTCGGGTATGGCAGGCTGAATAAACTCAACATAAATATCACGACGCTACGTGGGCCCGACGACGCCAACTTCCTACGTGGGTAACTGTACTGTAGCATGGTCATGTTCAGCTTCTTCATTCGAAGCGCATGACCGTGGCGTTCTGCTGGGTGATCTGGTACGTTTGCTCGGCCGCGAGACGAAGCTGGTTCATCTGCGTCCAGAGTTGCTGGCGGTGTTCGTCTCCGCTGATGGACGACGTAGCAGAGGCAGAAGTGGGCGTAGCTTGGGAGTACGCGACAGCAGAGCTCACAGCCAGCGGCTTTGCTGGAGAGTACAGCGGCATGGATCCGTTGCTGTCGTACAGCGCCACATCACGATCGACGGACACTGTCCGCGCGATGGAGTTGCTGTTGTACGGGCTGTGGTATTGATCGAATTCAGGAGGCGTGGTCTCGTATGCCTTCGGCGTTTGGTCCACGAACCGAGGCGTCACACCGAGGCTACCGAAATCGCCCAGGTCGACGATAGCAGAGGTTCCGGACATCTCCCACGAGTCACTGCCGCCAGAGAGGTGCGTGTCCGTCATCAGCGATCGCTGAGGTGCCTTCTTGCCAACAAACTCGTCACGCGCGACCTCCAGTCCGTTCAGCTGAGACGCTTGGGCGGAGCAGTCCTTACACACAACTGCGGATGTGACCTTGACCTGGAGTCCGCGCTGCATGTGGCTGATCTTGCGGGTGATCTGGCACCGGGAACAGATCAGACGGATACACGACTGGCAGCCACGTGCGCTCTTGTACGCTCGGAAGGCTGTGTGGCACAGCTCGCAACTGTGGGCCTTTTCAGCATTCGCCAAAGCGGCAGCAGCTTCGCTCTGGCCACCCTTGCGCTTGTTCTTCTTCATGCGCTGGATAGCGTTCGACTTGATGAGCCACGTGAGTTTCTTGCCCTGTGCGCAGAGCACGGACTTGTAGCAACCGATGAGGGCGTTCGCGATCGACATCGTCGCGATCGACTCGGACAAACGCCCGCCAGGGTTCACGTACGTCTTCATGTACACTTCGACCGTGCCGTTGGGCATTTGCTTGAACAAGTAGCACGACGACAAGTGGCCACGCAGAATGGAGATGTCGGAGAGCTCCGGGCATTCAGGCAGCAGCACCGACTGCATCACGTGGTACCCAATGCGATCGCCGTTCGGCTGAGTGTGCATGCCAGTGCCGTCGATCATAACGGAGTCGCGAGGCGAGACCACGGCGTTTAATCCGGTCGGGTGCGCCTTAACGAGCCACTTGATACCGAGGAACTGGAACGGGTCTGCTTCCGCCGGGCTCTTGATGTGCGCGAGCACGCCGCCGTCCACGAGCTCGTCGTTCACGTATGAGCTGCGCAGTAGCATGGACTTGACATCAGGCGCCACGACGCCGTACATGACATCATCCAGCGAGCCGACAATCGAGCCGACGGCCAGCAGCTTGGGCAGCTTCCATTCGTGCATATTGGTCGCGACGACCGCCACTGGTGTCGTGGGCGGCGGCGCGCTGCGCACTGACGTCGCGCGCTCGGTCTGCTTGTACACGGTCAGGTTCTCTCGGTTCTTGACTGCCTTCCACTGCTTCTTGTTGAGCGTGCGGTTCTCGAGCGCCACGAACTGCTCATACTCGGCGATGGTCTCACTAAGCAGCGTGTTACTGACACGCTCATACTCGAGGCACTGCTCGCGCGTGAGCTCCACGGCGCGGAACGGATGCGCTTCAAGCGGGAACTTCATGGTGCTGCGTGGAGGAAATAGGGCTGTGCAGAGGTCGTGTCCACGGGTGGCCCGTGTTGCGTGGCGTGGCGTTGGCGATCAGCGTGCAATGCAGGCGGAACCCAGTCCGGCTCCGCTCTCGGCGGAGCGGTCCCCGGTCACTCACGTGGTCATCTGCGGATCCGTGACTGACGCGACGCTGCCCATCGCCTGAAGCCGTCCGCTCTCTGGCGAGGAACTCGCAATCGCGGCTGGCGTGGCATCGAACGTGAAACAGGCCAGGGTTCTGCAGATCCAATACTGTGAAACTAAATAGGATCAGGTCATTGGGTGGTCATTGTCACACATCTCGACTTCCCAAAAACCCTGATAAAGCATATTTGGTTATATGTAGTGTGACTAGCAAATGATGGGTACACTATATTTGGCAGAATATCGACCGACACTGTCGCACGCAGCTGACAGGATTGAGGATTCTTCGCGGTCAGATGGAAGATGCGGGCTCTCTGGCTCGCGTTGACTCGACAGACAGTGCCCACCGAAGCCCACTGTGCCGATGCCTCACCTCGTGTGTGCCCACTGACGTCAGGGAGCGAGTCAAACCAAAGCGAAGTTCCGACCGTTGGCGTGTTGGCTCGATCCGAAGTGGAAGGAGCGAGTCGCAGTGACTGGAGTGCTGATTCAGCCACACACTAGTGGATTCTGATCGATCGTGGGTTCGCGAGGATGATTGATGAGCAAGGTGGCGGCAATGGCGATCATGATTGACTGGCGGTGAGCAGCTTTCCGGTCCAAGCACGACAGCGAGAGCTCACTCAATGGATGTGCTTGCAATTGACGAGGCGCTGCGTCACATGGCAGACACATCGTTCCGTCGACGACGACCAGGAGAGACTCGACAAACGCATTGACAAGCTTGAGGTTGTATATGAGGTATGCTACGCTGTCCATGTAATCACCGCCGCTGGCCAGTGGTCTGATACATCGCCTGGTTGTTTTGCTGGGCGATCTGGTACGCCTGCTCTGCTTGAAGCCGAAGTTGGTTCATTTGCATCCACAGTTGCTGCTGTGGGTCCACGACTGGCGACACCTCTCTCTCTCTCGTGGTCAGCACTTGAACGCTCGGACGCAGGTGATCGTACGGCATTTGATTCCTTGTCTCCCAGTCGTTGATCGTATCGACGTCGATATCTCCGACCTCGAGCGCGTCTTCGTCGATCGAGTTGTCGCCGCTCCAGGTCACAGGAACACTCGAGCTCTCTGTCCCGGTTTGAGATGCTGAGCTGAGGCTGTTCTTGCTGCTGCGTCCTTGAAGGAACTCGGACTCGTAGCTTGGGTTCCGACTGCGAGGAAGCATAGCTGCCGCTGGTGTGGATGCTGTGGTCTGCCATCGAGACTCCAAGGCCCCTGGCACATACTCATACCGAGCGACCTCAGCCGAGCTCATGTTGTTGGCCGTTGTGACGCAGTTTTTGCAGAAAGCCGTCGGGATCTTCTTGACCTCGCCGCCGTACACGTACGTGAGCTTCCGTGCGGTCTTGCAACGGGAGCAGACGACTGCGTGGCACAGTTCACACGTCACGGCCGTGCGGAAGGTAGAGAACGAGCTGTCGCACAGTGCGCAGCACTGCTTCCCCGTGCCGTTCGTCTTCATAAGTTGCACGCAACTCCCCTGGTCGCCGTGTTCACGCTGTCTTCGGCGGGCGGCAGCGGTAGCGTCTCTCATAAGCCACGCGAGCTTCTTGTTTTGAGCGCACCACACCGACTTCCAGCAGCCGATGAGTCCATTGGCTGCCGACATGACAGCGATGACGTTGGGCAGATTACCCGCTGGCTCGACAAACGACTTCATGTACACTTCCACCGTGCCGTTCTGGAGCTGCTTGAACAGGAAGCATGACGAGAATGCTCCTCGCAGGATGCCCATGTGTGAGAGATCGTGGCACTGTGGGATGCTGACCGAGTGCATGAGGTGGTAGCCGATCTTGTCGCCGTTGGGCTGCACGTGGGTGCCAGTGCCTTCAATAAACACCAGGTCACGAGGCCACACAACGGCGTTGACACTCGCTGGATGGGCCTTGACGAACCACTTGATACCCAAGAACTTGTACGGATCCTCCATCGTCGCGTGGCGAAAGTGGCTCAGGATCTGGCCGTCCACGAGCTCGTCGTCCACGTACGTCGTCTTGACCTTGACGCAGTCCGAGTCGGGCGAGATGACGCCGTACATGACGTCGTCAAAGTTGCCCACAATCGTGCCCACGGCCAGCAGCTTGGGCAGACTCCAGTCCATGATCGCCGAGGCACTGCCGTTGCCCGAAGACGTGGACGAGTGGCTCGAGTGGGAGGCCACCGAGTCGGCCTTCCCACGCCCCGCAGCGGCGACATAAGCGTCGTCCATGTCGCGCTTCTTGTACACAGTCACGTTCTCTCGGGTCTTGACAGCCTTCCACCGCTTCGTGTTCATCGTGCGGTTCTGCTTGTGCACGTAATGCTCATACTCAGCGACCGTCTCCAGGAGAACAGCCATGGCCGTGTTCTCATACTCGTCTTGCTGCTGTAGTGTGAGGTCGAGCGCCGGGAAAGGCCGATGCAGCAGAGGGAACTTCATGGCTCGAATGTACGTACTGTAGCCTCTCGGACGCCAATTCTAAAGTGGGGTCTCTCGAGGAGGGTATCCAGTCCACAGAGCTTTGCTCAACCAACCCAGCTCAACCCACACAGACGCAAGCGAACGGGGATTCCAGATGCCGTGCGACGACGTACGAGACCCGGAACCCCACGGCTGATACCGTGCGAGGACGGACCAGATGCGCGTCGATGTCCATCGAGTTGCAGGACGTGGCTGACGCCAGGAAGAGTTGAGTTTCTTTTTAAAGAGGTTGCAAAACATGGTGAGACCGTCGTGGTGACTGAGCTGATTCCAGCTGTAGCCATAGCCAAACGAATCACGGTCTCACCTGGTTGTGCGACATCATATCAGCAAGCAGGGCACCTTGAAGACTCCTCTTCAAGAGTGACCACTTGAGCCACCGCAGTGGAAACATTCCAGTGGGGACCTGAGGGAACTTCCGTGGAAGCCCACAGGGAGGAGGACCTTGGAAAGTGATCAGTAGGCCTCGCTTGGCCTTGACTGAACTTTAGTCTGACGTGGTTCGTGCCTCGAGTGTCGTCACCGATTGCCTGGATGTTTGTGTCTCCCGCTGTTTGTGTCTCCCACATTGGAGCCAAGCACTGGTTGTTTGCATGCGAAAGCAGCATGCACTGACAGCGTCCTCTCGCTTCTTGGACGTCGAGCCGTAAGCAGAGACCCATCCTGCAGACTAGAACGCGACGTGGCATGGCAAACGCTGCTGTTGCTGGGACAGATGACCCCAAGCAGCCGTTCCAGTTACTCAGTTTCATCATGCACTCTTTCCTCCGCTCAATCGCTTCAAGTTTACGTTGTCTAATAATCGATGTGTGCCATTCTTCTACATGGTACGGAGCTGCGCTGAACCCCCAGTATTCCCCTGTCTCTCCGCCGCATTGCTGCTTCCGACACCTCTGCGGCTGCGACTATGACGTCGCCCTCAGCCTTCTACTCTCTTCCAGGTCGTCAGACCGCTGCCGTGACAACTGCTTGCGTGCTAGAGCGCCGGGCACGTGCTCGAACCGAGCGATCTCGGCAGAACTTACTCGCTTGCAACGCTTGACGCAATCCACACAGAATACTGCGGCTCGACGCACGAGATCTCCAGCTCCATGGCCGTGTGAAGCCGTCGCCTGGACTGTCGATAGCTTGCGGGTGATGTGGCATTTGCTGCACACGGACCGGAAACACAACTCGCACGACTCACCAACACGGAACGAAGACGCCGCTTTGGTACACACGACGCAGCTCAGTTTTTCCTTGGCTGTAAGCTCCGGAGATTCGTCCATTTGGCTGCGTAGCCTGGCGGCTTCGTTAGCGAGCCACGTGAGCTTCCTGTTCTCCGCACACCGCGTAACATGCACGCAACTGATCAACCCGTTGGCTGTGGACTTGATGGCGACGGCTCCTGGCGCGTGGCTGTTGGGGTCGACCCTTGCGGTCATGAAGACCTCGACGGTTTGCTTGCGGGCCTGTCGGAAGAGGTAGCACGCGGAGATCTTGCCACGAATGAGACCTTGAGTCGAGAGCTCGGGACACTGATCCCCTAGGTCGACAGAGTGCATGAGATGGTAGCCGACACGCTCTCCGTTGGGCAGGACGAGGACGCCCATCGCGTCCAGCACGACCATGTCTCGTGGCTTCACAACCGCGCTGATACTCGACGGGTGGGCCTTGACAAACCACTTGATACCGACAAAGCGGTATGGGTCTTCTTCTGTCGCGTGCTGGAACTGATGGAGCACACGGCCATCGACAAGCTCGTCATGGATGTACGACGACTTGATCTTGAAGCTGCCAGCGTCGGGGGTCATCTCGCCGTACATGGCATCGTCGAGCGTGCCGTCTATTGTGCCTACAGCCATGAGCTTCGGCAAGAGACCCATCGATCCCCGCGACGCCTTCTCGCCTCGTCGTTTGTACAGAGTCACTCGCTCTCGCGTCCTCACAGGCTTCCACTGCTTCGGATCAATCGCATGGGCTGAAGCATGACTGAAGGTATCATATTCAGCGACGACCTTAGCAACCAAGGTCTCTGCAAGGTGCTGGAGCTCACTGCATTCGGTCGACGAGAGCTTCAACGGCAGCGTGAACGGAGGCTGTGCGAGTGGGAACTTCATGCTTGCGGGGTGCTCGGTGAGTTGCTCTGTGACGCGACTCCACTCAACACGCTGACCGCTCTTGACTGACGCGCCAAGCAGCTGCCGACTAATACGTATGCGACTCGCTGTGACCAGTCGCTGCCTACCAGCCGATCTGTGCTGGACCCTCGAGTCCCAAATGGCAGTCACGCTCCCGCAGTGCACCAGGATGATCCCTGGGATTTTGGGTGCTGTAGGTACTATTCAGTGCGAAACGCCACCAAACCCAGATCCCTCTCCCTCTCTGTCTCTGGGGCGACGAGGGGGAACGCGTAAATGACTTGGTGAGCCTGACGTGGCAAGCTTGACAGGGTTGTTCGGCAGACGACAAACGAACAGTACTGAATTGCAGCACGCCATTCCAGGCAGTTCCACACCTCGAGGGATCGCGATGCGTCCCCACCAGCGAGCCAAATGTGGCACATATTCCGCGACGTTCAGAACGAACAGACGCAAGAGCTTGGCTGTACAGGCACAATCACCACACCGGCACGACTGTCTCCCCATCGCCACAGGATGTCAGGGCCGTTCGACGCGACCACAGTCGTGCGACGGTCTCACTTCTCCGGCTCCCATGGATTCCATCAGCGAAAGTCTGTGGAGTCGTTGTGGGGCTGTCCTTCATGATCTGTGATACAGTACCGTCCACTCTCCCAATCCTAAATTTTGAGAAAACGATGATGTACTGGTATAATACAACAACGCGAAGGCGCTGTACTTTCCCACCACTTCAACCTATGACTGCGGTGCTGTCCATTTGGGGCCTAGGTTTCGTGCATCGCGACGCCGTTCCGCTTGGTCTGCCAGTACGCCTCCTCTGCCTGTACCCGTAGCTGGTTCATTTGCTCCCACAACTGCCGACGGTGCTCGTCGCCTGGTTGTCCAGGCACGGGAGCAGCGTACGGGATCACGTGCGGGGCTTGCTGATGCTGATGCTGATGCTGATGCTGATGCTGATGC
>JAADVL010000371.1:0-29480 GCA_023334995.1 Pythium sukuiense
CCCGACGACGATGTGAGCAGCATCGTGGCCGAGAGGATAGCCAGGGCACCGTGGGAGACGTCATTCTGGGACGAGAGAACCGCAGGATGGCTCCTCGTGCGGTCGCCATCAGAGGCCGATACGAAGAGCGGCGAGGACGACGCCATCGAGCTGCCGCCATTCCCATGTCAGTTGGGACTCGACTCAAGGGCACGATACATGGAGATGGAGGGATGGATGCTAAAAGCGGAGCCGAATATCGACGCGCACAGCTGCTACAATCAAACCAAACCTCGAATTCGCACACCTAAAATGTATAGAAATGATATGGAAATAAAGTTTCAGCACGAAAGAACAGTCTCCCAATCCGTCCTCAACATTCATATTCGTAGAATGTATTAATAGTTAAGTTCGGAAGGTATGGAAATGGGCGGACTTAGTTGCCAGTGTCTGGGAATAGTGTCCGCCAGTGTCCAGCCTATTTTTAGCCAATGAATGACGAGAATTCCCCGATCATCCAACAGGAGCGTCGTCGCGATTTGGATGCTTGTAGCTCATAAACGAATGCACTCCTCGGAAGCCGAGGGCACCAAGCGCCTTGAAATCGTCTGGGGAATACCTCTCGATCAAGCCCGACCGCGCCGCGTGGTCCGGGAAGTGCTTCATATCGAAAACATCGATGGAAATAGTGTCCCTTCTATGCATCATCTCCGACATGCTGGTCAGGCCACAAGCTCTCATGTTCACTCTCCGCAATAAATAGACTCCAATTTCAAACCAGCAACGCTCTCGACTTCCAGTGACTCTGTAGCTTCTAAAGGCTCCGCTGTTGGCTCCTGGGTCGCCGCACTAATGCTCGTTTGACGTAGACTTGCGGACCTTGCTACTTGTCTGTGGCGGCATGAAGCCGTTGGTCTCATACATGGCGTCAAACACGTTCACGGCCTGCTCCATGAAGCGCATCGCTTCTGCCGTGCCATTGTGCAAGTCGTTGCCGATGTGGACGCCGCTCTCGCCGTTTTTGGCGAGCTTCCCGCTTTCCACGGCCGCCATTTCCAGCGGATCGCTGGTCAAATTGAAGACTTCGAAGGTGCCCGAGCCGTACCGAGCGTACTTCATGTCGCGGCCGACACGCAGACCCCGCGTCTGCCCGTAGAACGGGTTCTCCAGCACTACAGCACGCTCACTCGCCTCCGGTCGTCGCTTGCGCACCATCGACTGGCCCGTGCCGTGCTGCATGAAGTTCTTGACACCGAGGAGGTCCGTGATCGTGGCCAGCAGATCTGTCTGCGACGTGATCTCGTCGACCACCAGTCCCTTGTCCTGCTCCACAAGCAGACCGTCGGCCAGCATCAGAAGCGGGATGTGGGTGCCCACCTCGTACACGTACGAAGACACGATGTTCGGGTTGTTGCCGTGTTCCATGCGGCCGAAGCCGTGGTCGCCCTCGATGAAAACGATCGTATTGTCCAACATTCCCTTGCGTCGCAGGTTTATGATGAACCGCTCGAGGCACTGGTCCACGTAGTTGAGCGCATTCACGTACCTAACGTTATGCTCGGTCAGAAATGTCGAGTAGTTGGTGCTGGGCGTGAAGCTGGCCGGCAGTGGGGATGGGTCGTGGCTCGATATGGTGTATACATCCATAAACAGCGGCTTCTTGTCGGTCGCGGTGTCCTCGTAATGCGCCTGCAGAAAGTTCTCGAGCGCATCGAACGACACCGCGTCGTGGCGGCCCCACGAGAACGCGTCGTCGTCATTCAATGCCGCTCGCTGCTCTGCCGTCAAGTGGTCCAGCACCGACTTATCGTCGACTAACAAATCGAAATCATTGGCCATCAAGAAGCCACGCCAATCCTCCCACCCGAGATCCACAGCCGACCAGAACGTCGTCGAGTAGTTGAAAGCTTTCTTGAGGATCTGGGGGAGTCCGTGGAGCCGCAGCTTGGTCTGCGAGTACGTCGAAATGGCCGACGCGTCTTTCATGGATGGCAAGATGCCGAACAGACTCGAGAGGATCGTACGCGAGGTCTGCACGCACGGCGTGTAATGCTGCGTGAATAGCACGCCCGTGGCGGAGAGCTTGTCGAAAAACGGCGTGACAGTCTGGTTAAACTCCGCCTTCTTCGCGCGACCGCCAAGCACGCCGACCTCGCGGCTACGGAACGCCTCAATGTTGATGATAAACACGTTCGGCGGCGGACGGCTCGCCTCAGGAGACTTCTTGAGTTGGAAACGCTTCTCACCCGTGTACTCGACTGTCTCGCGCCAGAACGGGTAAGCGTCGGAGACCATCTCATCGACCTCGAAGACCTCGTTCAGGCCGATCATGCGCTCGTAAAACGGACTCATGCCAGACGCCTTCTGCGCGGAGACTGTGGATCCTGATACTGCAGACGCTTGGCCCAGACCGTGGTTGATCTTGATCGTGGCGTGCGAGCGCGTGGGCGGCCGCAGGAAGTCCTCCGTCTCCAGCGAGAACATGGCGTTAGACATGAGGTAGATGTCGTTGCCGTCGCCGTCAAGGGCCATAGTCGCGTGGAGTGCTGATACGCCCACAATCAGGGCGATGAACGCTGTGCGCACAGTCAGTGACGTCGCCACGAACTGCACGAGCCACAGGAACATACTGCCGCTGGATGCAGCTGGGACGGAGTAGCGGCTTCCACGCTCCTTGATGGATGTGGGCGACGAGGAAGGAGAGATGGTAGCCTGGCAAAAGAGCACGCGGAAGCACGGTAGTTGTACTTTCTCACAGAGCACTGCGCGGACCCACAACGCCATGGCAGCGACGTACGCGAGCCCACCGACGACCATACGCAGCGTGAGTACTTCGTGGAGCGAGGACGCGAATTGGGCCGAGAACTGGAGGTACATGACCACGAAGCCGCGGTTGAGACGCGGCAGGAAGCTCAGGAGCAGCGTGAGATCCACAAGACACGCCAGCGTCATCCACAGGAACGTCAGGCAGAGCAGCACTGAGGCGACGAGCTGGGCAAGCGTATGGCGGAGAGTGGACGAGCTGTCGGACTGGAGCATGTCGCGCAGGGCGATCACCAAACGCATGATCACGAGCGTCTGAAGGAAGATCGCGCAGTCTTGGATGCAGCCGAACACCGAGCCCTTGAGCACGGACTCCATGCCGAGATCGGCTCCCTCGCGGAAGAGCACGAGCAGTCTCGAGGCCACTGGAAACGCGAGACTCGGTGTGTAGAAGGCCAGCGACCACATCCAGGAGGAAGAGAGCGGACGCGGAGTAGAAGATGAAAGAGATGCCGCTGTAGCCGGGAGACCTCGTTCTAGTCGATCGAGCAGGTGAAGACCCATAGTACGACTGGGACTGTTGCACCGGTACCGAGGGATGTGAAAATGGGCCTCTGCGAAGCGACGAACTAAACTGGATTGTGGGCAGGCGAGCGAGCGAGCGAGAGGGGGGTGCAATGGCTGCCAGCCTGCCTCCAGTCTCACTACACTGCTGAGGCTCTAAACTTTACAGTACCAGCCACGTCTCTTTTCTGTACTGTGGTGCGGATTGCAGGTGTCAAAACTGGCGACACAAAACCCTTCTTTCTCCGGGCATTGCAGGTGGCATGGCCTCCATGATACCTGCAAATTACAGGCATCCACGGCTGATGGGAGAGCAAACCGAGCCCCAACCAGGAAACGCCGGGCCAGCCGATGTGATCCGGGTGCAGGATGCAGTGCACCCTGAGTTGAAGCGGGCAGTCAGCGACATCCGGTGCTTGCGAACTGACGGACAGCGAGCCAGTCGGTTGCGTCGATAGCAGTCCCCGTCCGCTCACTATAATAGACCCATCACCCGTCAGGTAAAAGGGAGGTCGTGGCGCGAGGAATGGCTGGGGTACGAGGAAAGTTCGCCAGCATAAGCTTTGGACGATCCTACTGCACATGTTTACCAGATCGCGTGTTTTCTCAGGATATTAAACCTCACGAAATTTTTGGTCAGTTACCACATGGAGGTGGAGGAGGCGCAGTTCTAACAGAAACGATGGGTTGCTCATAGATGTAAATAATGTAATTATCACAATCGTACCATGTTTATATTCGTTATTTTGTCATAGTAGTAACTAATTTAGACTAACTTTACGCTCACGTGGCGTACTTGAACCTGTGGATCTTTGCTGACACGAATCATTTGCAACGTGCGCATACAGTTCCATGGAGTGATGATGGCCATCACAAGAATTCAAATGAAGTGTCCTTCCTCTGATAATGTAGGGCGAATTAAGATTCCCAACGACGGTTTTCTCGGAACACTCACACGTTCTACAAGGATTCAATCCGATTCTATCTTCATCCCACACCTACAAGCGTATGGCGTTCTCTGGAACTTTCTATTTCGTTGCAGCTGACGGCTTTCCCGGTTGCAAATCAAGCTGATGATGGGTGACCCTGTCGGACAGCCTCTCTGATGATATGGCCGATCTGGATTCGAGGCCTCATTGCGTTTCATTCCCATTTGTACTCGCTGTGCTTCAATGGCAGGCAAGAGAAACCAGCCATCGCAAGATGAAGCAAAAGAGCTGCCTGTCCACCCCTCGCGCAGCGATATGTGGACTAGGGCCTCTTAAGCGGTTGAAGGCCACGATGCAGCAGCGTGTGGCAGCTGGGCTCATGCGCGAGGAGTTGGTTCTGTCAACTGTGGAAGGTATCTAATTGGGAGTGTTGAGCTGTATTGTCTTCGTGGCTCACATACACTACTTGAATCGTTTACAGAGTCTCGCACGCTCGTCGAGACGTGGAGGTCGGTCAGAAGACCAACCCAGATGTTGTCGTCATCATCGGAGGCACTCTTCTTTGGAAGTCCGAGCATGCCTTTGGGGCGCGTACTCTCGTTCGTCTACACATCACCGATGCTGGACCTGAGGAGGACTTGGATGGACTAGCCGAGGTTCGTGGTTCATGTTTTTGTCTCGTGGAAACACTATGGCCCTGTTCGCGCTCACCTTCATTCCCCTAAAATGTACATTTTCAAGTTTGCACTTTCAAAAGTCAGTTTCACAAACAGTGAAATCTCTGGCGAGTTTTCGTCGTGCAACTTGGCAAAATTTCATTATTGATGTCACTAGAGAGGGGTTCATAAGTAGTGACAGCTTGCTCTGGGCGGGAATGTCTCCTACCACCTGAGTGGGGTGTGGACCACACCACCTACTGCACCTTCTGTGTAACCAATTGCACATAAAAAGGCCATAGTCCGGGGTCAAAAATCCATTTTTCGATCCAAGTTTGCGCACGCCAGGTAAGGGGCGTGGGTTGGGGGAAGACGGCACCGATAGAAGACATTTCCAACCCCACCAAGCATGTTTCCATGCGTGCATTATTCGCAAAGTTGAAAAGCACCGAATTACATAGAACGTGCAGATTATGTGGTGTACTCCACCACTCAGGTGGCACTAGAAGTGACCGCTCTGGACCGTGTTGAGCTGGGAAACGACAGACGACCATGGCCCAATCCCTTCCATTTGATGCCCTTGTCGCTCTTGTTCGTCGGATTCTTGCGTGCCTCCGAGTATGCCTCAAGTAGCGACCGTTCTTGCTCACTGGTCCACTTGGCCCACGCAGTCGTCGTCGTGCCTGTGGTGATGTCTCGCGCAGTTGCCGTCGTTCCCGTTGGATGCTTTTGATTTCTTTTTGCTTTTCCAATTTCGTCACTCAGTTAGTCACTCTATCGAGGTATTCGAAACTTCAGTTGTCACAACAAATTGGCTTTCGATAGTGACCCTCATATCGTTATCAGGTGTGACAAATATCGTGGCTGGAGGGACGAGAACGCGAGAATCACCACTTCGGATGTCTTCGACGACACGTTTGTTGATCATCTGAATGAGTTCGGGTGTCCATTTCCATATCGGGCCATGGAGAACCCGATTTCCCACTCAGCATCCTCTCGAAATCGCACGGACTCTCGAAGGATAACCACCTTTTGAAATCTTCTCCATTGGTAGAAAGAGCCCTTCATAGTCAACCAACGAAATCTTGGCCTTGGTGGTTGTGTCAATGAAGAGCGGTTCGGTACGAACCGGAAGTCTCTCACGAGAATCACGAATAGCCCACCAAAGGGAACGTTGACCCCTTGGTTACGGCAAATTTTGGCAGTGAACCACTAATTTTAAGTCGGAAGATACCACATACGTTTTCACTGGCGTTCACTGTGGGACAGTCCTTCCCACCCATATGCCGCCCGGGGTGAGGTTATAATCTGTTGAGGGTTTCCCCTCTCTAGGTCATATATTTGACGACGTAGCTGTCCGCTCGACGACTTCGAAAGGTCTTACTTACGACATAGCAGCCAAAGAGTGCAAAAACATCTGGCGAGAAGTGGTCCTGCCACAGCCTCATACGGACATAGAGCAGACATGAAGTATGCCTGACACCACAAAGTGCAGATACGAAGCATGACTGACGCCACATCATCGAAACAGAGGAGGGACAAACACAGAGAAGAGCAAAGGAAAGTCAACGAATACATACACTAGACATTCACGCCCTGCTCCGTCTCGTCGGCTTCGTCGTCTCCATCTTCATCGCGGAGGAGCTCGCGACGAGTCTTCTTGCGGGCGCCAGCAGGCTTGGTACGGCGGAGCACGACACGCTTGTTCAAGTGCTCTGGAATTGCAGAGCCGCAGGCCAAGTCCTCGTGCCAGACCTTCCAGACCTCCCACTACTGCGTGGAGCAGTCCACGCAGTAGTGGGAGGTCTGGAAGGACTTCTTCTTGTCGCCACGGTACAGGGAACAGACCTTGCGCGACCGAGGGCGGCGCTTCTGGACGCCGTTGACGGTGACCCAGTCCTCGTGGCGTCTCTGTGTGCGGGTCGTCGAGCCGCGTGCGCGCTTGCGTGGCGCGGGGGGAGGGCGTGGCGTTGACGAGGATGTCTTCGTCCTTGATCTTGACCAACTGCTTGTGCAGCACAGCCAGTCGTAGCGCTTCATGGGAGCCTCACCCACAAGCTTGCACGATTCCTTGTGCGTGAGGTAAGCGTTCACGAGGGTGAGGTCAAGAAGACAAGAAACAGGCTCTTGTAGTACTTGCGCATCCTGAAGGCGAGCTGGATGGAGTAGGCTTGGAGGCGGAGTTGATCATGCACGTCGACGCCTCCCATCCAGCGCTGGTAGTCCGTGACGAGGGCCGGACACGCGAACGACGTCTGGCCGATGCCCTTCAGGTTTCGCTTGATGGTGTCCGCCCACAACACCACAACTGTCGCCAGGTAGTGGACGGGCTTACGGTCCCACCAGTGGCACGCAACCAAGGTGGGCACCACCACAGACCGTGAGAACTTGAACGAGCCACGCTCGACACCGCGCGGAAGCGTCTTGCGCCCCTCGACGACAGCCTTGTCGAAGCCAAGTCGGTTGGTCATGATCGTGCCCAGCACGTAGACCGACATCGACAGCAACTGGATGGCGAGGGCGACGGAGGAGTAGAAGCGGTCGATCACGACCAGGCGAACGCCAGTGTGCCCAGCGAGGACGATCTTCAAGTTGCGGATGACCGCTGCAGCACCCGTCTTGTGGTCGAATGCCCGTGTGGCAGACTCGGCGGCTTGGCGTTTGCCTACGTAGATCTCAAACCTGTAATATACGACATAGAGAGTCGAGTCAGATCACCGAAGTCGTCTTACGACTTAGCATTTCAGCCAAAAAAGGAGTCACATACGTGTGGCAGTAGGCACTTGCCGAATCGCACGTCATGAACATCTTGGTACCGTAGCGGTGCGGCTTGTCTGGCATAAACATTCGCGTGGTGTTGCGCTTGGACGTCGATGGAAGCACGCCTTCGTCGAAGGAGATGATATTCGGGGGCGTCCACGCGTTCAGGAACCGCTCCTTCATCACATCTACAACATCACGGATCTTCCACAACTTGTCTAGTCGGTTGGGAGCGTTGTTGTTGGTGAAATGAAGATCGCGAAGCAGCGCAGTGCAACGGTCACGCGGCATGTAGTCGCCGAACAGGCCTGAAAACATCGCGCCGTCGTTAGCCTCTGCCCAGTGCTGTGAGAAACGCCGTGTAGGCGCCAGCATGTGCGCGACAAGGAGTCCCACGGCAACGAGGACTTCTCGCGGAGTGTAGTCTGGTTGTCTGCGGATCCGCCTGCGTAGCTCGCGAAGTGTCTCGGTCGCAGCACCTCTCGACCGCCGATACCTCGCACTCTGGTCGACGGTCTCATGCTTGTACCGGTTCGTCTCCTTAGTGATCCGCTTCCACAAACTCTTCGGGAGGAAGTAGAACATGAGGGCCATCGGCGAGGCCCTCATAGCTTGGGGAGACTGGATAGGCGCAGCGCAAGCTTGCACGAGACCTTCGTACGCTGGTACTCGAGCCTCGAAGTCTCCGGATGCTGGCGTCCACGCCATTGCCCGCAGTGCTGCCTGGTTCATCGCCTCGATGGACAACGTCCCACCAAGACTTTCGACGAAGGCGGCGTCCATGAACGGTGAGTCCTCATCGTCCGCATGGTCAGCTTCTTCCGCGGGAGCGGCAACTTCAGCTGCGTCGTCGTCAGAGAACTGACCGTAGTCAAATCCGGAAGCCAGGCTCTCGTACTCGTCGGCAATATCACCAGCCTTCATCACGTTCACGTCACCTGGA
The DNA here is from genome assembly GCA_023334995.1 of Pythium sukuiense. NCBI lineage: Eukaryota > Oomycota > Peronosporomycetes > Pythiales > Pythiaceae > Pythium > Pythium sukuiense. The sequence goes on from JAADVL010000371.1 coordinate 8,595, forward strand.
TCGCGCGGCAACAGCACGCCGCATCATCGTCGGGCTCCCCGTCCTTCGTCTCCTCGTCTGAGTCGCCTTCGGATTCCGGTCCGGTCTCGGAAATGAGCCGTTGGAATGCACCAACGACAACTTCCTGATCACTCGCGTCTAGCGCGCCAACTGGATCGTTCTGGTCAATGCGAAGTCCCGTCCTACAGGGGAACGCCCTCCTCCTCGCTATCGCTACCAAACAGGTCTCTGGCCGCGTACGGAGATTCCTCGACACGCTGCGCCACGTTCACGGAGTCTTCGCTATCGCTCTGATCCTCGAAGAACGCGTCCACCGTGTTTGCCGAGAGCGCCACAGTACAGTCGATCTGTGATGCTCGCGCCACATTATTCGCTTCGTCAGTTCCCTCCTCAACCTCCTCCTCACTACTCGAACCATCCGCCGCGATCAAATTCGACTGGATGGCATAGTTCACTACTGCTTCCTCTCCTGCGTATCAAACCATTTTGTTAGATTGATCATGAGTGAAGAGGATCAATCAGATTCATACCTATGAACACGTTGACGCCCTCAACGGGTTCATCACTCGGCGGCAGCGCGTACGTCCACGACGTCTCCAGGTTCCTTGGGCGCCGGGACGTCCACCCCGCGGCCTTCAACTGCCGCCACAGGTGCTTGAAGTCCACTTGCCGAGCGTCAATGGCCGGCGCCACAGCAGCCAGCGCCGACGCCTTCGTTCGCGAACTCGTCCGGGTTGGCATCACGTGTGCTTTGCTGTGCAAATTCGGGAATGAAGAACAGCAGAGAACTGCTGTCGGTGGCCACCCATTGCATCGATCACCCGCCAGTTGATGACAGAGGAAGAGTCATACTGAAACCCTACCCTCTGCCCTTTCTCTACTTGTGCAGCAAAAACCTTTCGGGAGCTTATACGCTGGTGCGGGAAAAATAGACTTGGTTTCAGTATCGTGTCGCCGATTTTGAGCCAGCTCCTGTTGAACAGGATTTTTTAACCCATTCGTTAACAGTCAGCTCTAAAACAACGTTTTTGGCGTGGTTTTACATTTGATTGGCTAGTGGATTGGCACTTTAGCCAATCAGTGCGGGTAAATCGTGGCGTATCAGGAATCAGCTGGCGCTTGTCCAATCGGAAACTAGTGCTAAACAACGCTTTTGGCTACGTTTAGCAAAACAAGGTGTAGTTTGGAACGGAAAACTCCCAAACTCGCAGATTTTGATCATCGGCCAACCATGCCAAAAGCGTTGTTTTGCAAGAACCCGAGCCAAAACATTAGGTAATCCTTACGTTAGGAATGGCTCAATATCGAAAGGGTTATGTCGTAAGTTACGACATACGATTGGGCTAAGTCGTAAGATACAACGTGCCGTAACCAAGGGGTTAAGGGCACGCTTGGCTTTCCGGAGAAGTCGGTCGAGGCGAAGAAGTTGATCTTTGAACATCATCGACACTTCGTCGATGATGATACAGTCAACATCTTGAAGAGTCACATGGCCGCTGGCACTCTTCAAAGTCACTTCGAGACTCGCCAAAGTCTGTCCACTGATGATATTTGCTGCTTTCCCCGTGTGCGCTGTGACTACAGTTGACTCTGGTCGCTGCCAGACGCGGCAGAACTGCTGAGTCACACTAATCACACTAATCACACGGCTTTTCCCCGTTCCGCCCTCGCCACCCATGTACAGTAGAAGTTGCTGCGCCGCCAAGACTGCATCAGGAATCAGGATACTCTATTCTAAATCTTATAACGGATGCCTGAACCGAAAAAACCCTCCTCCCAATAGTAGAGCGTCCGTTGTAAGATCTCAACGCGTCTTGATATGAATGTCACAAGATGTCACTATGGGCACCGAAAATAAACGGCTCAAATAGAAGAGCGTCCGTTATGATATCGCGTCCGATATGAGACATAGAACTGAGTAGATGTGTCAGGTGGAGAGGGTGGATCTCCAGCGCTGAAGTGATGCGTGCCCACTAGCGCAAATGCTCCATGCTGCAGTTCGTTTAGGGCGAGCGCATGAGAAAGAACAACTCCTTCGTGAAGTGGAAGGTCTGTTGGCACTCGTACTTCTGGCGGAGATGGCTCCCAGGTGTATTGACTCGGCTGGAGAGCTTCGTCAAGAACCTCGTTCACTGATGTCGATCGCTCAGCAGCCAAACCACTAGCTGACTCAACTTCTGAATTCGACCGCGTCCTTGAGTCGAATTTCGGGCTCTTCACCCACTTTTTGAGCTGACTGACGGTCAATTAAGGCAGATTTTCACCCTGTGTTGGTGTTGCACGATCATAAGTTGATGCGACGCCAACTGCAATCCCTTCCACGAGGTGATGGCGTCGAAAATTCGACAAAATGCTCTGAATCTGAAGTGGAAATCCGCTCGGAGCCAGAAACGTCTCGATCGGACCGCTCTGCCGCCCAATCCCAGAATGAGCGCCATAATTTCATCGTTGACTACGCCTTCATCACCAAATTGACCAGCGGCGTCGCTGTGATAGGCATCGTCGTCCGAAGAATCGTTGTCAGTGTTGACTTCGTCTCCAATAACTCCACCAGTCTCGAACGATGCTCCATCCTCTCCATCATGTCCAGCACGGGAATCTTCCATGTTGCACATGATAGATATCGTGAACTTGCTCCGGCTTGCTCCCAATCACAGTACGGGCTGCGCCAAGACACGGCATGTTCGTTGGACCCACCCTTCAGATCTTCCACCTGCGGATCGGTTTGAAAAGAACCAAGGCGATCTCGGAGAATTTTTGGGCTCTTCTCGTCCATCTCCTCCTTGACGCGAGGAAGTCGCTCACCTTTTATCACGGGCGCCGCCTCTCGTTGGCGAATCCCAAGACAGTGCAATTCTTGTAAAGGGTGAAGTCGAGTGAACAGGTTGCTCTTTGCGGACATCGGCTCTCGATGCCGTCGATAGCAGCGCATGGTAAACTCGAACAGATTGGTATCGACGAATGAATCGGACCGATAGGTATAGCCGTCGAGGAATGATGCTGGTCTGTATGCTGACACTACAGCTTCGTCCGAGTTGATCAGCGTGGAGGAGTAGTCGCCACTTGACTCGAGTCGTCTGATTACGTCACCCAGCGGAAGCTTTGTGGACACATCACTCGAATAGCAGCACGAACCACGTAGCAGATATAGAGCTTCCAGAGGCCCAGCAATTTCTTGCTTGTTGGTGAAAGTGTACACCATAGGTATGACGCGGCACCGTCTGATATTCACGATAGACGGTGGCTCTTGGGGTGCTTCTTCTTCTTGTTCCCTCAGCTGTCGACGTTGGAAGCTAGCGAGCGCAATCGCTGTTGTGCTAACAATCTGACGTTGAGGTTTTGTGACGTACTTGCAGCAGTAGTAGATGCGATTGATTGCATCCTTGCCCCCCGCATAAGAACTGCATGTCATGATTGCAATTGAATGCTGCATGAGAGTTGGGTTGTAGCCGTTCACGAATTCCAGGCATGTTGGCTGCTGCAACAGAATTCGAGCGCCACCCACACTTGAAGAACTTGGTTGATCACAAGGACAACCGTATCGGCAAAGTGAAGCATCAGACGTAGCAGCACTCTTCTTGAAGCAACTCCCAGTATGAGCCCACCAGTAAGTGTTGAACTTCGCGATGTGATCATGAAGTTTCAGTGATGAGGAGACATCCTCAGGGCACCAGGTGTCAGCGTGGTCATCTCAGTCATCCGTGACATTGTGTCCTTCGCATCGGGCGCGTCATCGGGATGGGAGAATGGTAGTTGTACGGCACCGTAGGCACTACACTCCCATTCTTCCATGCCATCCTGGTCGTCTTTCTCCTGGACACCAAGAATAAACTCTCACTCACAGATCACCCTCTCAAACTCACTTGCGCATGTACGCACACACAGCTCTTCTTTCAGCCTTTCACGTCTCTCAGCGCGCGTCAGCGCACGTATCGGTGGCGGCCACCGAGGTGGTCGGTTTTGGAGAAGCGTCTGTCGCACTACATGTTGGGAACTCGACTCGAGACCGCGCCCGCTGCACGCCACAATAAGCGGTTCAATGGCCTTGAGGGTTCCATGCTTGGATATTTGGCTTTGATATGATGGAGGAACCGCAAGAGGAGATCGTTCGCCTGAGGCATTGCACTTTATACAGCGGGTCTGGCTGATGTCAAGAGGGAGCCGGTTGGAGACAATACAATCCACATGCGTGACCAACCGTTCTTGATACGCTTGGTTGCTACCCGTCATCTTCTCGTCAAACTCTTTTGTGTTTGTTGGGGCTCCAAACAACCAGATGAGGAAATGAAAGTGAAGCGTTCCGCGACCTTGTGTTCCAACCATCCCGAAGTACGGTTTAGTCTTCCCAAACAGCGCTTCTCGGCTTCGAGACCGCTTGGTCTGTCGTTCAACGCCGAGCACGTGCTTGACGAATACATCAACGATTCGCATAAAGCGCCTGGCTGAAGCACAATCATCCATCATGGTGGCTTGCTTCATCTCTGCCCTTGAAGGTAGTCGAGCTTCCAGCTCGTCGAAAAGCGACACCACAGAATACCAGCGTAGTGAGCCATCACGCAGGAGCTGTCGGAGTTGGGTGTGAGGGTAACGAACAGAGTTGGTTGGCCGTATCTTGTCTGGTACCCGAAAGCTTCTTCACTAACGACGCACTGCCCCACTGCCCCAGACACACACCGACCCAAGCTCAACTGATTTGAAGAAACGATCCGCATTTGGGTTGGGAATGTGACGGATAGTTGTCCACGTTGTCGGCGCTCGCTGTTTATCAGTGCAGCAGCGAGATCGCCACGCGAGATAGCTTCATATCCGTAAAAAAGCGCCGCTGCCCGCTTACACTTTGCCGAGGTCATCGTGTGCATGTTTTCAATCGCCAATCGCGCAAATCCCACCAGCATAAACGTAGGATCGCGCGCAAACTGCCTTCCACTCTGCATCGAGTAGAAGCGTAGACAATCACGCTTGGAAACCGTCGTCGCCCTCTCGTCGTCCGGATGGCCACGACCGTAAGGAAAGAGATGCGCATGCATTTTCGCCTCCGTATTCATGCTACTAGCTAAATGCGAGGAGTGGTCAACCCTCAATCGTGGAGTGGTCGCTAGCTGGTGAGCGTTCAAATCCAGAACGCGCTGGGTGAAACTTGCGTCTGGAACCACCTCATCCGGCGCTGACAAAATGTTGCGCTCAATAAGAACACACTCCTCTTCAGGTTCACGAGAGCACCATCCGATCGACCAACAACTGTGTCTTTTCCAGCTTGAATGGACTCTTCAGCATCCGTGAAGATGACTTCGGATTGAGCCAGGTTCGAGACTGTGTCTCGGATCGCGGTGTGATCGACGGTAACGCCAGCGTAGAGGTGGCTGTTAGCTTTGAAGAACTTGAGCAGATCTTCGACAACGCCACCATGAAGTTTCTGGACGTGATCTTTCTGCTGCGGAGTCATTGGTTCGGCGAGCACGACACGGTATGATCTATCACGATCAATTCGACGGGGCAGGAGAGTCACTGGAGGCCCAAGTGTGGCGTCAAAGAGCGTGCAATGAGATCTGATTGCTCGGTAGCGGCCTCCACACATGACTCGTGTTTGTCCGACGACTGTGATCAGCTTGGTCATGATCTTCTTAATCCATGTTGCACTTGCCAATCGCTGTGGCAATGTTCCAATGCAGAAGCCATCAGCGATGGCAACTTTGGCGGCTTCGTGCTGTCCTTCATTAGACTCTGATACCATTCATCACATGCGATGACCGAGAGCCCTGCCGCAGTGGCACCGATACCCTTGCGAGCGAGCATCAACCCAGCAAACCGCAGATCTTGGCCGTCACGGCTGTACTCGGTCAAGAGAAGAGGATGAAGCTCTTGATCTGGCTTTTGAAGAGCTTGCGTCATGTGTCCGATGAACTCTTCATCGTGATCATTCACTATCGTACACTATCTTACACTTCTTGCGGAGGCCGATCGCAGATTGCACACTCTTTCACCAAGCCTCGGTGCTCCGAAAGCACGGGTCAGGTCGTGTGAGGTAGCGTCGACGACAGTCTGCGCAAGAGGAACCAACTCTGGGTTTCCCTCCACACCCTGAATCCGTCGCCGCTGATCGTACTCACGTTGCTGAGCAAGGAGCTGCTGCCTTTGGGTCTCAGTCTCTTGGGTGACGGCCACGCTGTATCCTTCGGTTCGATCACCACCTCTCCGGAGGCTGTTGTACTCTCGTTGTCGCGCAAGACGCTGTTCGTAGTGAGCCTCGCTCTCTCGAGGTACATCTACAACAGCAATGGAGCCTTCCCGCTGTGTTAAATCATCATGCCAGCTCGTGTGATGCGAGAACTGTTCTTAATTCGCGTCCGGTCTAGCTGATGTTCACGCGACTAAGTGTCTCTTGTCGACACGGCTACCACCGAAACATCTTTTGATTGAGTCAGAAGCACTGCGAGACGCCAAGGCCTCTTTTAGTAGTCACGGGCGGGATTCAATTATATATATTCGGAAATTCTTTTTAATTGGCTGAAAAGCGTGAATAATTTGACGCAAAACGTGTACACATGGATCGAATACCGGTTAGAATACGTAGCGCATTAGAATCATGGAGCCAAAATAGGAGAAAACGACTGAAAGAACTCAGTGTATCCAAGTGGGGGGGGGCACATGGAGCAATGCGTGCAAGGCTCAGTGTATTCATGAGAAATATGCATATATCCAAGTGCGCCTACATGGCCTGCTTTCATGTTGTCGTGGTAGCGGCGCTGGCGCAGCATCTTAATCTTCTTCTTCAGCATGAGCCCCTTTTGTTCACGCACAGCTAGAGCCTTCGCCCTCACTCCTTCGATCATCACACGGTACTCTGGCTCTTCGTCGTCCTTGAGGATGAGCTGATCGTTGGCAAAAAGGCGTGCAGGGATCCCACAGCGATCTTCGCGCGCTGATCAAGACCCGGATCCACAATGTAGTGCTCTCCCTGGAACGTGGTACTCGCAATACAGTGGTATAACCCATCCGCTTGTCCCTGTGGTCTTCCGATGATGAGAAGCCGTTTGAACGTCGACGACACAATCCGTCTCTCTTCGACTTCTTGGCCAGAAACTTGACGCAGTTGAGATGGATGCGTTTGTAGCCTTTCTTCGCGAGGATGTGCTTGAACTCAGTCATGCTGTACGCCCCTTTTGTGCTAGAGCCGTGGTCTTCACCTGGACGAGACACCTCGAGTTCTCGAAGCGTGGCCCCATTTGTTTCATGTCGAGGAAGTCGAACTATTGCATGGCATTGTTGATGGAGTAGAGACCGCACAGTCCGTTAACTCTCGTGTCGTGACCATGTCGTTGTTATAGCGCCGGCACTCTCTCAAGATCTCACTAGTGGGCAGAATCACCACGCACAAACTGCAGCAAGATTGCACAGATGCGACTAGGGTGCTGTGTGAAAGAAGTGACGGGAACCGAGAGCTCAGACAGGTGACGGGGCGAGAGTCGTGGAGATGGAAGTCCATGAGCGGTGGCCTTGTTGGGGGAGCCGAGAGCTTTGGAAATAAGGAAGCTACATCACGATGAAGACGTGCTGGCCGCATTGCCCACCAACTTGCCTCACCATTTATTCTTTGGCTCCAACAACCCGCTAACATCCTCTCCCTTGTGGCATATGCGAGCGGGTGAGACTTCCAGGCGATAATCCTGGCAGATGGGAATTCACACCCTATTATGTAGTTTGAGGAAATTCGGGTACCTGGTTTTTAGCAAATCATCGGGTGCGTGATCTATGCTGTTGCTGGAAAAACTACATCGTTAAGCGAGAATGAAGTTGATGTGCACCCTATTTGATATTTTATTCGTATGTAACTTCGCGTCTGTCTTCGACACTGCTCTTTTCACTGATGAGTGAAAGCGCATACAGTACGACATGGGAGAGATGATAGAGACGGGGAATGCGTGAGAGAGAGAGTATGGAATGTGTGAGAGGGAGAGCAAAGTCGAAATTTGCTGATAAAATGCGCTTCATATTGAAAGTTACGGGATCAACCAAAATGGAAATGAGCACCACGTTTCTCCGAAATATTGGGCATTATGTGCCATTGGCGTGGATCTGAGCCTCTCTAGCGGTTGTATCACCACGTATGCATTCCCGTGAACCATCAATCCGAAGTCCCTCCGAGCAACTACTGGATTCGGGTCCAACATGCAGCTAGATGCAGCAAAAGCCACTGACACCAGTTCGCGGCGATGGCGGGCATCTTTGCCACCGCGGGCTCTCATCCTTGAGAGTGCTATATCAGTAGATCAGCCAGTAATGGTGCACTCGAGTTGCCAAGGAGGTACATCAGAGTTTATGTTGCTGAGAAGTTGCAGGAGATGAAGTGGTAGGTGCGATTCAATCATCGCCAATTCCGCCATGAACACAGTACTTTGAACTGCGAATAGTGTTTTTCAAGTCTCTGGACCTCTATGTGTACCACACTACTGTAGGGTTTTGCCTAGTCAGAAAGGATGTGTAAGTAAAGGAGTGCAATCTTCGTCTCAACGCCATGTTCAACACTGCGTGATCGATGTTCGGGGGCAACTGGTCGGCTCTCGAGAAAGGGTGCCCTCTTCAGGGACACCCACAGCTGCGACGCGATCGGTGAAGTTCTAGGAAAAGAGCTCATCGGAAATGTCTAGTGACTAGAGAGCATCCCGCCACGGTTGTGCTTCTATTTGGGCGAAGTCCCACCCACTGCTTTCACCAATCATAACAGTCGTTTACTAACTTGCACTTCGTCAACCCTTTCGTTCCCGAGAGGTCGTATAATAGCCATGTTATCGTCATTTAGGGCCTCAGTACCAGCCCCAACTGCAACCATGTGGTTGAACTTTGGTCGAAAAAACCTCTTTGTTTGCATGCTGACCTCGGAAATATAAAGAATAATGGGTATACAGAGGTTGCTACCGGAAAGCAGAGGCCTCATTCCCTATATAATGCTATTGTCGACCAAAACTTATATAGGCTATCCACAATGAGTATCAACCGCAAAACCTCCTTAAATAGCCGTAACGTGGGTATTATATGCGAATCCAGATATAATTTGTCGGAATATCGGACCAAAAATGTAGAAGTGACTACCGCAAAAGGGTCCACAATAACAACGTTATAGTTATTTAAGCCCTTCACTATGGAAACCCCCTATACAAAAAGCAAGACAAATGCCCGGGAACGAAAGGGTTAACATAACCATTCTCAAATGGATGTGAAAAAATGACGTGCAGACGTCACTTTTGGATGGCTACTACTCAGCGGTGTTGGGGTTGCAAATGCTGTCAGTCCATTCCCACAACTGGAGCCTATCAATGAAAACTCGGCAACGACAGCACCAACCAAAGTGAGTCTGGGTATCATACTGAATTGAAGGTACGGCAATGCGTCAACCCAACCATGCAAATTGAACGCCATTGTGAACTGATTCACACATCCCGATCTGTTCGTCGTAAGCCTCAATTGCCGCTACTTCGAAGTATTGTGCTAGCCTTGGTACCATACTGACCCACTTGTTGCCCACTGTTTGAGCATTTTTGGAGTGACGGCAAAGTTTCCTTATCATAGACAACCAAACAATTCCAAGTGGTCGAGAGCGGCTGATATGGAGAGCCACCGCAGCTCTCGATCTGGGCCAAGCAGCTCTCCGCCTACGCTTTTGCAGTGCTCATGATGAATATGGCAAACTCACTAACCATTATCCGATCCTTCGATGGCGTCGCGGCTTTTGCCACAGCGCCCTTCAGCCTCTCGACACATCACCGGCACTTGGAGCTATTGCCCGTCATGATCAACATGTGCTTCTGCTTCGAGAGATTGCAGGGACCCCGGTAGACATCTCTGGTCCGGAGAGAATCATGAACTGAGGACATACGATCTGTGGAATGCCTTACTGGGTGCTCTACGTAGATGTCGATTCTCACTGACTGAGCACACCTAAAATACACGGGGCTTCATGTTGGGAATGGCATTCGGTCGGACGTGCGCCGCCACGCTGGGCTCGTTCTGTTCTTTGGTGTGGTCGCACACCAACTGCCACTAGCGACTGCAGCCATGTGCAGATCACTTCCCTCCCCCTTTTTCGCGGCCTTCTTGCTGTAGATGGTCGTTGTGCCTTACCTTTGTCCTTTTTCGCACTCGGTGCCAATCTCTTGGCCACCTTCGCGAGTAGCGTCTCTGGGCCATTGCGCTTTTTGCCTTAAGGCGACTCCTCAATGTAGTGCGTCACGATTGACGGGACGTCCTTGAACAGCTGGGTCACTGGTTCCCAGGACGCATCGAGTGCTGTCCTTCAGCACGAGAACGTACCTAGAGACGTGAATTGAGAGGAAGTCGAAGTGGATCACCTCCTTGAGTTTCGTCGCGTGGAGAGTCTCTGCAAATGGTCTTGGTAGCATTTCACCCTTGATGATGATGCAGTGTAGACACCCATGCACGAAATCTTTCACATCGCTGGTCAGAGTTGACCACGTTTTGAACATTCTGGATCGTCACTGTCTGACCACGATGTTGAGCAGCTCCAGTGTGCGCGATCACCATCAGCCATTGCTGGAGGTCTGTGGCGTCATCTGGGATCCACACTGTGCCCGTCGCCGTCTTCAACGCGCTGGCTTCCTCGTTTCACTGGACGTCCGGCAATGGACCGTCAGCGTCACGAGCCTGCAGATGCTGCCTTTGGATCTTGAGGGCTTCCTCTATTGTTGGCCATTGGAAGTCCGGCACGTGGAGAGGAGAGATTAAGTTCACGACTGCGAGCACGCAGACGCTCTGCACTCGACCTTTTCCCCCTGAGCTCCCCCCACACGTTATCCTCACCGAAGATGTACCATATCGTGTATTGAAACATCATCGTCGTCATAGACCAGCGCTGCAACTTGTCAGCCCGGTATCTCGGCATCCTCGAATCAGACGCGTGTGGACGCGTACTCTTGAGCACAACACGGGGCGGTGATGCCCACCGACTTGGTGGGTTTTGCTTCGCCAGGCCTCCGAACAGATTGTGGACCATCTGCTTCTTCACAAGAGCGTTGTGGAGTGGTGCTAGTCGCCGCAGACTGCACTTCGTAGGCTTCGCACCAAGCTTGAGTCGCACTTGCAATGGCTCGACCTTGATTGGCGGGTCAAATCCCATGCCTAAACAACAACATCGACATCTCGAGCGTGTCCACCAGAAAAATAGCCGCTTCGTCCGTTGGCAGGCCTTTCCTCATTGCGTCCTCGTACTGTTCCTCCCAGACTCGCCGGACTTTGTACATGGACGCCAGCTTCGGAGCAGGTAGCGGCATGAACTCATCCTTGTCATCAGTGTCCTCACCTTCGGTTCGAACTTCCTCGGCACGAAGCTGGCCCACACGAATCTCCACGAACACGAATCTCCGTGAACACGCCCGCAGCCTCCAGAGACCCCTTGCATTCGATCAATTCAGCCTTGTTCAAATAGCATTCTTATCATCGACATAAACCCTACATCTCCACCATCACAGACATCACCGTCCTGTTCTGGGCGTGTAGCGGTCGCTCCGGCAACTCGCGCAGTCGCTTCTAGTGGTCATCTCACGCGGCGGATGCTTCCAGACGAGCGCTCCGCGCGCGCGCAAGGCGCAGTCACTTGTGGACGGAAGCTGCGACAACGTGCAGCAGCTCTAGGTTGTCACGCTCCAGCATCTCGTCCACTATCACACTCCACACACTCGAGCACCGACTCGAAACACCGGTATCCGGCTGAGAGAGCTGGTCTCAACGGTGACCAAACGACTTAGGTTTTCAATAGATCCGTGGTTTCATGGTGTATAGGAAAACCAAGGCGTTTGGCGATGGAAGTGATGGATCAGTCAGCGTCGGACCAAAAGGGGATAAAGTCGGGTAGAGACATCTCAGAAGGCGTTTGAACCCATCTTCAAACAACAGGGGTTATTCATACATGGATGGAATCGTTGATCTATAGAAAAACCAAGGCGTTTGGACATCTAGACGAAGGGTCGGCGCGTCTGCAGTAGCCGTTTCCAGGAAACCTTCCTCCATTTTGGCTTGCTCCGCGTGGAGGATTCGGTGCGTCTGTCCCCTTCACTAGGGCTTGCTCAGTGTTGAGGATGATAAAGCGCGCTCCTAGAGATGACGTCTCGCGTGATGTGGACAGCCATAGCGCTGTCGTTGGTCAGAACAACAAGAACGAGGAATCTGGCGACGAGAAAGAGAACTACCCTGACGAAGTCATGCAAGATCGTCGACATCTGGAGAAACGCGGCGTCTTCAAGCAGCAGCGAGATTGCCTCTTCGACAACCGGCGTCGCAGCCTTGAGGCATCGAGTTATCAGGCTCGGATGCAGTAGAATCGAGTGAAGAGCAGTATGAAGTTGAGGCGCCAACAGTGGCCACGGTGGCGAGAGCAGCGACAGCGACGACAACCCGCACACAAACCAGCAGGTTGTCGAAGCAGGAATTTTGAAGCACGCGACATTCACGATGGATGAGCTCATGAAGTTCCTCGAGTTGATATGGTTCATGGCAGTCGTGCAAACAGGTGATTACAAGAACTACTGGGAAGCCGATCGAAGAAGACGTCTTTGGGAGAGAAGGCACCAAGGTCCAGCTGATCTTATCGTTCAGACGGTTCAAGCTGCTTCGTCAGGCATTTAGCTTCCGCAAGTCGAGTGATATCACGCCTGAAGACCTGCGTCGTGACTCAGCTGTATGAATCCGCACAGTGCTGAACATGCTCAAGCAGATGGGCGGTGTCGGACGCAGTGCTTGCAAGCGTTGTCTCTCGGTCAAAGTTCGACCGTCACTTCATCGTATACAACCCGAAGAAGCCAACGATGTTCTGCCTCGATGTTCTGCCTCGAGCACAAGGTCAGCTTGTGCAAACGCGTTCATGTCGGCGCGGCTCAGCACGGGTGCCAGCGCGACGAATGGACGTGTTGGGAACGGTTCAACGGCTACTATTTACCACGCAAACGTCTTTTTGGATACTGGCTGCGTCACTCGCTCGTCAGAACACTTCAAGGCAAAAACGGCGTGGACACATGATGGGACACCATCTCGCAAGACTGGTCTCGCTTCTGTTTGTGCTGATATGTCATCCGCACATTGTTCCCTGCAGTTCGCCGAGCGCCTCTCGCCATACCCAGCAACAACTCTCACGACTCCCAACTCACCTGCATCTAGAGCGTTAGAGCCGTTTTCCAAGATCACGGGCTCCAGTTATGCCCGCCTCTCCAGCATCGGAGGGTTTCAGATAGTTCAGTTGCATCAGCCACCTGAATACATGTTCATTTTTTGCTTGGTTCAAGTCACTTCGGCCGACGCGCATGTCGCATCTTGCCTTCCTGTGAGGAATCCCAGACCTGAAACTGTGTTTCCAGGCCACCGCCATCTGCTGGACGGATGCAATGATACATGTCGAGACAGTCACTCAAGTCCAGCGAATCACCTCTGCGAGGCTCTTTGGGGAAAACTTTCACGCGGGAGGCGTTGCTTTCAAGATCTTGGCCCCTCCCTCCGCGCTTCTTTCCAAGTGGTTTCACCTCCACCACCGTTGCTTTCACACAGACTGGAAGTATACCGGCATAAATCGTACTAAAAGCGGTATATCTCTCTGTCAACCTCCTTTGGCGAGTTGCCTCGCGTGACAGCGATCGTTATGATTGGTAGAAACAAAAAAGGTCTTTTTGGGAGATGGGTCTCTTGAAGGCATTAGAGGAATCGATGCGCGTACTTTCTCCACAGCCGTGCAGTCTTGGTGAGGGCAAACAATGGCTGTAGGATTGGTATTTAAAGCCACCAAAACCTCGAGTCGACTGGGAGGGTGATTATCAGGATCCGTATCCAGACGTCATGGAAAACGGGGAGAAGATGGTTGTCACAGTCTAGAAATCGTTTTGAGGACGGGTCGACTTTCAAGGATCTAAAACCCCTACAAAATATTCCTAGACCTGTTTAAATACATATACTCCGAATTCAAATCGATTGGGGAGCAGTTCAAAAGTTGGGGCGGGCAAGTTGAGGCAACTTCAACGCACGCACACCCCACCGCACGCGCTGCGCACACCCGTTCAAGCGCGCATCCATCTTCGCGACAGCGGCAGCAGCAGCAATGGGCCGACCTACATCTCCTTTGTGGGGTGCCGTCGTGAAGATGATAGGCACCACCAAGCACGTCACGCCAAGTGCAAGTACTGCCCGGGGAGAGATCACGTGCTCAGCCAAGGCGCGATCTGTTACCACATCTCAAGGAGTGCGTATTGATGCCCAACGACGCAGATCAACGCCATCGATGAAGCTATTGGTTCAAGCAAGTTCACTGGTGTGTGCAGCGACAACTGCAACACGATGCTCTGCGGTGCGAGAACGATCACCGCAGCGAAGCGAAGGTCGATCAGAGCACGACTCCATTCCCTCTTCGCTCTCCATCGGCGCCACCAGCCCCTGCGGTTGTGGCTCCATGTCCTCTCCACGTAGCTGCACCACACCACGATTCAACCAGTAATGACTACCATTCTCCATCCAACGGCCAATCTCTCGAATGGTCCCATCCAAGCCAGCATCTCATTTTAAGCCAGCGCTCTATTCCGTATCTGTCTCAGTTTTTCTGCAGTATTTTTTATTGTAGCATTAGCCATATTTTTCAAAAAGAATAACAAATCTGGCAGATTTACCCCAAAATTTAGAATTATAACCCCAAATTTCAAATCTGTCACCAATGTTGTTCGAGCTGGCGGCCATGCACAAACATGGAGGTGTTTCCCCAGAACTCTGGGCCGTACCAGTACGTCGGCTCCCAGTGCATTTTCACAAGGCAGCCTTGTCCTTCATACTGGCAGCCAATGCCCGATATAACCTCGTACCCCTATTTACTGTTCCATGTAACCCCGTTTTGTGACCCCTTGACCCAACAGATTTAGCCTCTGGATGGACAGGCAAAAAACTCAAATCCTTCAATAGATTCCTAAAAGAATAAAAATGCCCCCGGTAGTGACGAAGTGAGGGGCTGTGGGGTTCGGGGTTGCTCCATGCAGGGGTCCTTCTGACTCAAGCGAATCAAGTTGATTGGATTGAGGGATCGGGTGGATTTTCCCACTGGGTTTTCAAGCCAAGGACAAGACCTCCCGATGA
Organism: Pythium sukuiense; assembly: GCA_023334995.1. Taxonomy (NCBI): domain Eukaryota; phylum Oomycota; class Peronosporomycetes; order Pythiales; family Pythiaceae; genus Pythium; species Pythium sukuiense. The sequence goes on from JAADVL010000371.1 coordinate 23,703, forward strand.
GTAACCAGTAGATACCGAATTGTTCTGCATATAAGCGACCCATACCTGCCTTTGCCCTTACCCTATCTATCTTTCAATTGGGCAAAATATCACCAAATGGGTTATCATTGGCTGTTAAATTTTCATCTTGATAAATGATTGGCTATAAGAATATTGTCGCTTATAAGAGGTGTCGCTTGTATGCAGAACATTTCGGTAAGAATGACCCCAACCAAGGGCGATAATAGAATGAACGAGCTCGCCACGCAAACCGATCTTCTCCCCCCCTAAAGGTAATTTTTTCCGACTAGACACCTTCAAATCAACCGTAGGAGCACCTCGTGATCTTGAAAAGGTACGTTTTCATGTGGACCACACCATTTGTACCACGTCACATATTTCGACCAATCTTTCTTAACCCTGTCGTTGCCGATTTTTGTATAATGACCACTTTGTCGTCATTTTAGTCTATACAGTCGGATCAGATGACCAAAGAAAAGACGGTTTCCCGTCAAAATCGCCGCGAAACGACCATTTTAGGCCAATAAGGAGCAAAGTTACGGCGAAAGTTTCATTTTCATCGTAACAAACGTGAAACAAACATGTAGAATACCGCAATCCGGGAAAGTATCAGCCCGGACAGTCCATTTGGACCACAAGTTGGAAGGAGTCAGTGACAGCTGGTACCACAACGCAACGCTGGGAACATTCAGAGGTCACAATATCTAGGCTTGGGTAGCCATCGTAAAAGCCATAACTAAGCCAGTCACCAGTAGGATGTAACGTTTCATTGCGGGTTCGATGATATGCTGCACGTCATCGTAGCATTCCTAGTTCCCAAGAAATTTGGAGCTTAGTGCCCATATGTTCACTTATGATGAAATTGTGACGTCAATATTGCACCAATTTCAACGCCCTTTGGACACACTGTTTGTGTCATACACACCAACAGCTCCCTGACGTTCAAGCACGATCTGAGCAATGCTCCGTTCACAATCTAGATTTTCATGGGTCTGGTGGGTGAGTTTTCGAGCCATTTTCAAATTGCACCCACTTTTGTAAACAGCTGGTGGGAAAGGCAGACGGAAGAGCCGGAAACCTACATTTGATCATCTAATGTTGTCCATACTGCGAGTCAAACACTGCCAGTGCAGACACAATGGACAGCGCCATTGCGAACAATATGAGGGGTCGCACGCTATCATGCGATTCCTAGAAGCGGAGATATTCCCGAAAAATCATGACTTTTTGACCTGCTGATAAGAGAAAAGCGATTAGAGTGATGCAGCTCTGTGTGATTTCCTGTTGGTAGGCGACGAGTAGGCAGTTCAAATAGCAACAAAATCCGAGTTGTTTTGCGTTCTCTACGATATTTCTCCAGTTTCTGGTACTCTTACATTAGGGAGCTGTGGGACCACGTCGCAGAAGCAACTTTATTAGAGGCCTCTTTCGGGAACATGGCAGATGGAGACGTGGATCGCTCCCCCTAGTGCCATGAATATTGATTCTCCGCCGCAGCCACTTGGCAGTCGTATAGATGTGAGTATTGCGCATCGGATGCGGGGCGGCGCGTCGCTCGGAAATGTCATTTAGAGAACTTATAGGGGAAATTCGGAATGGATCAGTTTTTCGTGAGGAGATCGGTCATATCACAGTTTGTGTTGCATATTGGACCAAATCCTAAAAAGTCAATTGGGATATACGATATGCGGATACTATCCCAAGTTTGCAGTTTAAGTAAATGCATTCTACGCCCTATAGCGTCACCCGGATGGCTCTAACCGAAGATTCTGATCATTTTGAGCCGTTCGGGGTGACACCATAGCTCACTCACCCAGTCTAGATGTATCGCAATCAGATGATTGCAGAGATTTTGATCTGCAGTGAATCTTCGCAGGCCGTCTTTGCTCCGACTCAGAGTTTCCGTGGAAGGAATAGCTTACCGACGGTTTTCATCCAATACAACTACGATCTCTGTGGACTTAAATAACGACAATCCGGTTATTATAGAATATCCGCACAAGAAATCCGGGCCAAAAAGCAGAAAGTACGGTCTCAAAACAGGCTTAAATGACCAGGTTATCGTCATTTAAGGCCTTTACTATGGGAATTGCCGTATACAAAAAGCAAGATTAAAAGTGGCAACGAAAGGGTTAACACGGGTTCTCTGTAAGAACCAGGCATCTCTAATTGGCAAATCGGAGAGGAAAAATACCGGAAATTTGTTTTAGTGGTTGTAAATGATGCAAATCGAATTTCGGTTATTTGATAAACTCAATAGAACTGTTCCGGGCTTCAAACGCTCGGTTTCGATCGAGAACGATGCATGGGTAGATTGCCCGTGTTTTTGGAAATTTATCGAAATGGCCGCCCTGGAGATGCACATTTCGCTGAATATGTGCAGAAAAAATACAAGCAGATGCTAAACAGAATAATATGATTGGTCGATATCGGATTTGGGGGGATGACCACTCCCTGGGCAATACATTTTCAAGTCAAACATTGTCATGGATCCGTGCGGCCACCAGCTGCCGCCGTGTTTTCTTAGGTGGAGTTGAGAAGCAATTAGGACACGTGTAATGTCTTCTCAGCGGTAATTTATTCTAACGAAAGAACGCTCTTTTCAAAAGTGTTCGAATTATCGCCAAATTCGTATTTCCGGTATTTTTCCAAATCGGTTTTGCCATCCAAAATTGACGATTTTGCCTAGTTCTTACAGATAATTCGTGTTAACCCTTTCGTGGTAACTCGTGAGTGATGGGCTGTAACCATTCACATATGTACGAATATGTAAGTCGTATGAGCCAATCATATTCAAGTTGGAGCCGGATCAGCTAATCACAGGCCGCTGAAATCTCAGCGGCATCAGATGGATTATTGCTCTTACTGGAGAATCAGCACAGAAGGGCGAAAACTTCGCCCTTTTGGGCCTGTTTTAGCGAATACATTTACGGGATCACCCCAAAGGGCGAAATTTTTGCCCATTGACCGCGAAAGGGTTAACCCTTTCGCGAACGACGGTGTAAAATTTGCACGTTCGAGGGGTATCCAACTGTGACGTCAAAAGCAGGGGTCTCGAACGTGCAAATTTTGCACGATCGGTGCTGATTCTCCAATGATATCAATAACCCATCTGATACCAAATGTATAACCGTGCCAAAAGAGTTGTTTTAGAGCTGACTGTTAACCCTTTCGTTGCCACTGTTTTGTCTTAGTTTTTGTATGAGGCAATTTCCATAGTAAAGGCCTTAAATGACGATAAGGTGGTCATTTAAGGCCTTTTTCCGACGGTACGTTCTGCTTTTTGCCCGGATTTCGGGGCGGATAATGCCAAAATGACCGAATAGTGCTCATTTTAGGTAATACTTCTTTGTATGGGTTTTCAATAGACGATAAATATGTAAAGGGAATGGGGCCTCTATAGAGCCATCATAACCTCTATTTATCCATTATTCTTTATATTTCCGAGGTTTGCATACATTTACAGAAGTTTTTCTTCCCGAATTGCACTAAACACAGCCATATGGGGCTGGTACTGCAGCCTAAAATGACGATGAAGTGGTCATTATACTACCTCTCGGCAACGAAAGGGTTAAACCTATCAAAACTCTATATACTTTACTGGTTTGATATTTTCACATTTTATATTTTCCTATAGGTACGATCCACACCGCAAGACCATGTTCGACGGCAAGATCGGTATCTGGCCGCTGACAGAGGACTATGCAGCCCTCAGGATCAGCGTGAACCGGGAGAAGGGAACCCTGTGCACGAGAAACATTGCCTCCATCGACCGTGCCGTCTACAAGAAGTACATCATCGACGAGATTATCCCGGCGATCAAGCATAAGTGGCCGAAGAAGGACCGGCACAGAACGATTTTCATCCAACAGGACAATGCGAGGCCGTTTGTCGCCCCATCGGATCCTGACGTGGTGGCTGCAGGGAACTCCGACGGGTGGAACATCCGACCACTCTACCAGCCCCCCAACTCGTCGGATCTGAATGTACTGGATCTTATCTTTTTCGCCTCGATCCAGTCCATTCAGCATCGCAGCAAGATCTCCAGCATCGGTGATCTTATCCGCGTCGTGAACACTGACACCCTCGCGGATACGCTCGACAGTATCTTCCTCACGCTGCAGGCCGTGATGGACAGCATCCTCACCTGCGACGGCGGCAACGACTACCAGCTCCCCCACATGGGCAAGGCCAAGCTTCAAAAGGAAGGCCGTCTTCCAGCTTCTTTCTCGTGCCCACTAGAAGCCTACGCGCAAGCGTCAGCTTTTCTCGAAGCCGCAGGATCCCCAATGCTCTTCTGACCTTCATTTCCAATACACATCCAAAAATGATTATCAATTTATATATGTTGCAACTTTTTGGGACACCCACTCGAACTCTTTGTTGCAATATTAAAATCTGTTGCCCTACTACCACAAACCTGCTGTCGTGGTAAGAATGCTGAAGACCTGTGAACAGTACTGAGTTTGGGTTACATCAAGACCGGTATTTAAACCAATCAGCGCGCGGCAATTCGACCGTTCGTGTAACTGTCAGCCGTTGGCGTAGCACCGTTGGCGTATGAAACCACCGTTGGCGTATGAGCCAGCTGCTGGGTAGCCACAGTCCAAGTCTACAGGCCTTCATGTCAACCGAGCCGCGCCTGCCCTCATGGGGCTACAAGGTAGTTGATATTTGTTTGAAACCCCGAGTGATTCAGCAAGCCTTCTCCGAGGCCCAGAAGAAGAAGTTCAATCCCATCTTCCTCTACGTTGGCGGTCCAGACGATCCGAATCGTCTCCATTCCCGCGTCAAGTACTTCTCAGCTGCTCTACGGTAGATCCGCAAGGCGCTCCACGAGTGCGCACGATGTGCCCATGACAACTGGACTCCCGGTGTTGCGAGCTTTCTGCGTTCATTGCCAGATGGAGAATTCCAGGCTCCTCATCAGAACTACTCACCCGAGGACATCGCACGAAGTCGTGAAAGGGGTATTCCGGGCTCCGCTGTCGTGTCACTAGAGCCTGGTACTGTCGTGCGCGTGTATTCAGGCTGTTTCGTAGAGGTCGACCTAAGAACTGAGAAGCTTGTGTCTATTCCTCCGGGATATGCCATGCTTTTCAGAGGCGACCTCATTCACAGTGGAGCCAGCTACTCGAGCATCAACCATCGACTCTTCTACATCGAAATTGAGGATAAGGTGCGGAGACCAGATCATCTTACGCAGGCCCGACCACGTGGATACTTTTGTGGCTTCGAAGGGTGCACTGTGGGTTCCGACAGCTCGGCTAGTATTCGCCAGCATCGGCTGATGTGTCGATACAACGGCAAGTACGAGGAAAACCGCAACAAGCGTCGAAACCGTGAGAGGGACACTTCGTATGTGAGCTCTGCGCTCGCCTTCATCTGACATCCACTTTCACGACGGCGGGAGGCCTCCGCCAACACAGTATCAACAAGCATGGAGGGTCTACAGCCCGAGGAGTTCAATATTCTGATGCTTCAAAAGCGGCAATAGAAAAGCATGGAGATGTTCGAATATTCGCATTTGAATCGGAAAAGGCGCGTTTGGATTTGAAACACTGGGAAAGTGGCTTCAACTTCGACAATCACTCTGGATGTTGAAGTAGTTTGGATATCAATTCGTGTGGACCCGATTTGGCGGAGACATGTGCAAGTATGTATTGTTTAGGATTTTCTCTCTGTGGCTGTCTCCTGCTACCCCTTCTTGTCGTAACTATCACAACGCATCACGCGACAAGGGTCAAGATATTCTCACACAGACTGGGGGGGGGGGGC